>VACF01002457.1:0-113816 GCA_006891605.1 Pleurozium schreberi | reverse complement strand
ATTTATTTATTTATTTTTTGCATTGGATTCATTATTCAAAAGTTATAGCAGAGGACAAGAGAGCGTGTTACAAAAGTGTCCACAAAACGCACGGTGTTTCTTGCAATGACCCGGCTGTGCAGAATCACATAACGTGGCGCCACAAATTTCCGAAAGGTGTGCCGGTCCCCCTTGCCATGTACTTTTGCCCGTGTAGCTGTGGGCCACGAAAGCACCTCGCAGGCCGGTCGCATGAGAGACGCACGTCAAGCAGCCCTTGCCCACGCCTCTCATGCGCGAGCCGTGGCGATGCTTTTAGCTTTGAGAGTGCAAGTTGCCTTAACTTATAGCATCCCAACGACTGGCGCATGACATAGGTGCAAAATTAGGCTCTTTGAAGTACTCTTCAAATGTGGGCGGCCTTTGTGTTTTGTGCAATGATGTTTTCATATGTTTAAAAAAGAAATGTGGGTGGCCTTTGTGTTTTGTACAATGGTATGTCCATTTCTTCTTATAAAAAAATGTGGCCGACCCTTGTTGTAGTCATCTACCTCATAGCTAAACAATGAATGCAGCACTCTAAGAGGAACAAGCATTCTAATCAAGAAATCTAGTTTATTTTGCTTAAAATCAAAYCAAAAGCCATTTGGTTTTCAATTCTTTGAGAGTTGCTTTACATCTCATTTTTTTCATGATGAAAAAAATTGAAGACCTCACATTGCYTCACAAATATTGACAACTTGGTTTGAATTGCCAATGGAGAAAAAAACTCACAAAATCCATATGGATTGGAAGACCTCCTTCACCCCCATGTGGATATAGTGAAGTTCATTCTTCACTTGAAAATACACATCAAGTTGAAAGTCTTTCTTCATCTTCATCTTTTTGATATAAGTAAAGGAAACTTTATTGTTGATGAAATGCTTAAAAAAATAGGAATCTAATTCATTTAAAGGTCAATTGGGAGCCAATACCTCAAAATTGGGGTGAAAAAGAYAGTCAGACTTCATTAAGAGCCACYCCCAAGACACTTCATTTGGCCATGTGTTCTTCAAATTTGACCATGGCYGGCCATTTTTGGGACTTGGCMATGCRTGTCGTGGGAAAATGACTTGTYCCACGCCTAGCTATTTACCCAGTTTGYGCCTCATGCAATGTTGTAGTGGAGATGCTCTTATGTATGGTAGTCTTTGTTGGTTCTTTTAACTCACTAAAGCATTATTTTGAATGAAGAAAGTTCTAGAGATCTTTGTCTATAACTTTGCTCATGTGGTCATTTTGAATTAATAAATTAATGGTAAGATACTAGTTCAAATTAGTGAAGAAATGGCAACTTTATGGATCAAGTTAGTGCAAGCATTTCAAAACCAGAAACATGCATTATGTGTGAGTGCATGTTGTAGGCAGGTCCTACCTCTTTTGATCCCATTGTCGGAGAATGTCAAGTTCAAAGGGAAATTCCATTTTTTGTTAATTGTTGTCAGAAGGGGTACACGTGGCAGAATGTCATTCGTTGTTAATCTTTCTATAGGAGTACACAAGGCGTTTTAGTTGAAAATTGTTAATTTCAAAATTGAAGAAACTCCAAAGGAATTGATGATAAATCGGTTACTAATAACTACTAATAACTTAGTTCACTAACGTGTAAGCAAAATTGGATTCCTCTTTTGCAATTGATTTTCAAGCAGCTCCTTTCAAGAGCTAAGAAGTGGCATACCTTACTGCAATTCTATTTGAAATAAAGGGAATTCACAGAAATTTGTACAATAAGCGATTCAATCATAAACACAAGAAAGTGGTAGAATCATAAACACAAACAAGCGATTCATTCCAAGATTCGGAAACCTAACATGAAATTAAGTGGAACTCACTGCCACTCATGCTACCTTTCTCAACCCTACAACACAAGGTCTGCACCTCCTACGCATAAAAACTCCATCAAAAACCAAGAGCACAACAACGTACAAACAATCAAAGTAAGAACCGATGTCCAAGTTGAACCTCACCTACGTTGTAACAACTGCTTTCGAGCCAAAGCCAAACTAACAAGCTTCGACATTTATTGAAAGCCACGTTGAAAGCATGGGCACCTCAAAACTTGAGCTTCAACTCTTAACTCTAAACTTGAAAGTTGAACCCAAGGAGCCCCACGCCGCTGACAGCAATGGATTGAGCTCCGATGCCGAGAAGTGTTGAAAAAATGAAGCGACACATAAGGAAAACAATGTGCTATGCGAAGAGAAGGAAGAGCACCTCAACAAGAAACCCTAGTCACCCACCTCACATGAGACCAAATGGATGGCTATGATCAAATCGATCCAATGGCACTAAATATTTTTTGTCCATCCCAAATCAACAGGACTGGAGCGGTTCTCAAATATTATTGCATTTAATCTTAAGGCCTGGGTTTTTTGCAACGCAGGGGGGGCAATTTTTGGGGGGAGGAATCCACATGTTGCCTCTTTTCACTACATTGTTTTTACTACATTGCGGCTTGACTAGAGATCTTGGTGAGTTTGGGAGAACTAATAGAAGAAATACTTGGGGATAAGATGTTTGTAGTAAGTGCATAACTAGAAAATGCTCATCTTGGCAAACTGAGAAAAAATATATAAATAAGGGTTTATTTTAACACACTAGACTTGCACACAAATATTCTATAATCTCTCAATATAAAGGGTGCACATGAATTGTAAAACATGCAATTCAATGCACATGGTACAACTTACATGTGATGAGAACAAAATCAATGCAACAAGCCAACAACCAATCAACAAAAAGATAGAAACAAGCATGGTCTCATAAATCTATACACAAAACGTTAAGCACTTGAGGACTTACGGTAGGAAGTCCATAAATGGCGCATCTAAGGGCTAGTCCATCTTTTTCATGTTGATAAAAAATATTTTTTTTCTTATTTTTCAAACAAAGAGAATTTGATTATGATTGTATCACAAGTCGTTTTGTATTTTTTAAAGCATTTTTGAACTACTTATGAATTTTCAAACAAGATTAGTTGTAGGTCCCTATTTATGACCTTGGGTCTTCCATAAATTGTTTACTTGCAACTTCTAGAGAGAAATGGGTAAAGCAAAGAGAATGATTGCCTCTTGCAATAAATAATGTTTTTTTAATCAATCCATTCAATGACTATAGAAGGTCCATTTAAAGACCATGTCATGTCCATTTTAGGAGAGTCTACATGGATGGTTCTCAATGCCCGCTCCATTTTAGAGCCTCCTACCTTTGCCTCCATAGAAATTATCTTTGTTTACAAGGCATAATGCACTTACAAAAAATTAAATTACAGATACCAGGCACTTGTAATACTGTCAAGCACTATTACAGGTGGGAGGTGTCGTGATTAACGCGTCGAGACTCCCTCACACACGAGCCTCCCATCGTGTGAGGGTGTCCCACTATACAAACACTCTCCAATGCCTAAGTAAGAAAGGTGCATATATGAAGTTGTAACATGCGCATGCAATTTAGAGCACATATTACAAGTGATAAGATCAAAACTTGCAATGCAACAATTTTATAAACAAATACAAGTCAATGTATTCTCATATACAAGCGAAAAAACAAGAAAGATGCTCTCCCATTCATCAACCAAAAAATGGCTTGAACATCGTTTAAGGTAGGCACCCCAAAATTGCCTCTGATCTAAAACCCTCATCTTTGGATTGTATGCATATCCAAAATCATTTATGTACCTTTGTGGAAGAAACACTTTTAGAACCAAACTTTCCTCCTTTATAACTTTTTCAAGTTGTATCCAAATGTCCCATTCTTTTGTGCATTGGAACCTCCTTTCACTTGCCAACAAGACAACACAAAAATCTAACCAGCCTAATAATAGTAGCTAAGGGAGAGGCATCTAATGGCGTCCTGGTATTCAACAGAGGCCGATCCAACAGAAGACAACCATTTCAGACTATAAATGTAGGTAGGCAATTTCTTTTGATCTCAAATAATAAGTAGTCTATAGTCCCGCTACATTTATCTTATAGAATGAATGCATGATCTAGAAAGGGACGGCATTGGGTACATGGAAGCCATTGGGTGCCTCTCCCTTAGGCAGAGTACCAATTTGTGACGGTTTTGGATGTACCTACTTAACCTATAAAGGATCGGCATGCATTTTTGGCTACATAGAAATTTTGGACAGGTACGTATGCTTGGAAATTTCCATATTTTTGGCCAAAATGATTCTAATAGAAGGTGGGGGTGAGGAATATCTTTCATATGCACTAAATTTCATGACATTTGAAAATGTGAGTCAAAAGTTATGGCCTAATATGTTACTTGATTTTGTCACAAAAAAAAATTTGATATTGATTTTCTAGATTTTATATATACGTAGAAAACTTTGAATCATCCCATTTTGATCAATGAGTCAAAAGTTATGTGGATATTTTGTTTACCGGTAGTTATAGATTTTCTCTACTCTAAAATAAACTTTGAAGTCCTTCATCTTACTCAATTTTCAATAGTTTTGGAAATGAAAAAATTATACGATGTAGATTGTTTATTACAACATTCCAACCATTAGAATTGGCATTTTTCAATTCCATAATTAAATTCTTAACAACTTAGTGTTTTGGATTATTCTCTACTACTATCTACTTACTATTTTTTTCTTATATGTTGTTCAATTTCAAATAATGTGAAATTTTTCAAGCATGTGGCCAATTTGTAAAGAAAAAAGAATTTAAAGAAGCACCACCATTTGGGACATTTTTTCTTAGAAAAGTGAGCCTGTGAAGTGTTGCTGCCTTGGTTTACGCAAGGTCAAAAAAATGATCTTAGTGAATTTGAATGCTTATATCTTGCAATTCACAGAGTGAAAATTTCTGAAATTTTTGCCACATGTTCTCAAGTCAACATACTACAAGAACCTAAAGTTACATGTGTCAAAAAAGTTTTGTTTCAAAAATTTGATACTTGTACTAAAAATGGTAGTTTGGGAGGAATTTTGGTGAAAACATAATCATGGAATTTTAGGGGTTAATGGGTTAAATCCTATTTTCACGTCAAAAGCGTGGCTAGGTCAAACGTGCAGGGACCTGCACCTTCAAGTGTCCTGGGGCAGCATTCTCCACCCGTGTGGAGATGCTCCTCGGGGTTTGAATTAAAGGAATGTTGCAAGATTTTTCTATCGCTTGGTAAATCAGTGGTAGATCCAGTACACTAATGATGGTAAATAGTGTTACCCATACTAACTATTTTAGAAATGCTTTAAGTTTAACTCTTCATGAATATTTTTACGGAGTGTATGGATCCTAATAATATTATAGTTGGGAAAACTTTGTACCTATAGTTGGTAAAAATATTCATTAAGAGTAAAAACTTTTGGTTGCTTTAAATCAGTTAGTGTAGGTAACACTATTTACCATCATTAGTGTACTGAGTAACTGCCTGCCATACAATGCCCAACTTTAAATTGTGTCCGTGAAATGGGTCCCGCAGGATAATGTTTGACGATAAGAGTAAATAAAAGACCCCTATATTGAGCCGTCACTACGGTATGTTCTCAACCTCTCCTAACTAATTTGGGGTCTTTGATTGCAAATCTTAATTCAGAAATTGCAAAAAAAAATTGTGCCAAAAAAAAAAATTCTTGCGATTTCCCTGCGGTAAATGTAGCGTGCAGGGCCCAGTTCGTGGGCATGATTTATTGTTCTGCCCACACAATCAACTTACAATGAAGAACAGAATGTTGCAGCACATTCTTCCCCAGCACTCGTTGCAGAAGTACTGTAGAAATTTATCACCTTGCCTCAATCAAGCACTCCTAGCAGCAATCTTTTTCCATTCCAATTTCATGGGCATGTGACATCAATGTAAGGTAGTCTGCTCTTAAAAAGCGCCCATGCTCTAAAAGCGATCATGATACATGGGTACATTTTGCTTTCTTCAATGTATTAGCACTGTACATTTCAGGAGGTGGTCGTTTTTAGTGACCACTGCATTACAACTTCAAAAATTTGTAACTAATTCCTTAAAGGTCCGAAAAATATGAAACAACTTGGGTTGGATGCCAATTCCTTTTTTCTTCCTACAAAAATTTACTGAATATTGTTTCAAGGAGATTAGCTTGCCTGAAAATGCAATCAGCTCTTAAATGGTCGCTTTAAGAGCAGTCTACCTTAACTCAGATGGAGTGAGACGCAAAAGGAATGAATCATTAAATTTTGCATTCAACTGTTAGATCCTTAGAAAACTAATTTCAGTTGTGAACATTTTGTTTACTCACGGCCTCTTCACACTGCAAGATGTTAAATGGTCCATTCGAAGGTGGGCCTGCTTGACGTGGCGCGTGGGCTGGATCACAGGCCCGGCCACGCCCTTGCAGTCTGGCCGGCCCACCTCCAATGCCGACACTCTTGACCTGGAAAGCCAACACCTGACGCACCCCCCGTGCTTGGCCTGTCAGAATCCCTGGCCTGGCTTGGTATAGGACCCGGCCAAGTACGAAAATGAAGGACCGCGATGCTACAAGACATCCATCCTGACAAAATTGAGTAAAAAGACCACTGTGCAGGATGGCAGTTTTAGGTTTTAGGGTGGTGGATTATGGTTTTAGGTTCTTTTTTAAACTATGAACTAATTTACATATCCCACATTGTTTGTCTTATCTCCTACCACTCCATGAGTATATAAATAGTTGTCTCTTCAATGCAAAAGACAAATCACAAAACACATATCACAAAAAGTTGAAATAATTCTTTCAAGTTCTATTAGAAACAACTTGTTGTGGTGCAATTCAAACAACATATTTCAAAGTATTTCAAACTTTTGAAGTTGGAAAACACAAATGGGAGTCACAAAACAAAAATGAACATTTAAGTGTTTTAATGTTACAAAGTACAAATGGACAATTGTCCATTTGTGTTGTGCAACTCTACACTTTGAAATATGTTGAAATATTTTGAAACATTTAAGTGCCCATTTGTGTTCTCCAACTTTAAAAGCTTGAAGTACTTTGAAATATGTTGTTTGAATTGCACCACAACAAGTTGTCTCTAATAGAACTTGAAAGAATTATTTCAACTTTTTGTGATATGTGTTTTGTGATTTGTCTTTTGCATTGAAGAGACAACTATTTATATACTCATGGAGTGGTAGGAGATAAGACAAACAATGTGGGATATGTAAATTAGTTCATAGTTTAAAAAAGAACCTAAAACCATAATCCACCACCCTAAAACCTAAAACTGCCATCCTGCACAGTGGTCTTTTTACTCAATTTTGTCAGGATGGATGTCTTGTAGCATCGCGGTCCTTCATTTTTGTACTTGGCCGGGTCCTATACCAAGCCAGGCCAGGGATTCTGACAGGCCAAGCACGGGGGGCGCGTCAGGTGTTGGCTTTCCAGGTCAAGAGTGTCGGCATGGGAGGTGGGCCGACCAGACTGCAAGGGCGTGGCCGGGCCTGTGATCCAGCCTGCGCGCCACGTCAAGCAGGCCCACCTTCGAATGTACCATTTAACGTCCTGCCTTCATACTATGGTTGTCCAAGTCAAGAGGCCATGCGATTGAATGGCCAAACTTTGGTGAGAATCCAAGGAATTAAGCAATAAATAGGCCCAAAAAACTAGGAATTGGAGCCTTCATCTGGCCATAGTGTGAAGCCTCCAAAGGCCAAAGGCGAAGCCCAAAGTCCAAACCTATTCCATTTTTTCAACTTCTATCCTTTCTCTCCACATTAATCTATCCAATTTCTAAAATTTTCCATGAATCGTCATGCATGAGGCAATTTTTCAAGCGATAGGTTAAAAAAACATGAGGAAGGAGTCAAAAATGGCCATGGTAAAAAAATTACAGCACATGCCGTCATCATTAAACAAGGAATACGAAGGATATAAATGGAATTAGAAGGTGGGATTAGACATTGAAGGGAAGTAGGTTCATGGAATCAAAAGGTGAAATTATTAGGTTTTGGGGGGAAAGTAGGTTCATTGAATGCTAAGACTCATGACTTTTTGTAGTAGAGACTAGGGTTCAAATAACAAATAACAAATAACAAATAACCTACTACTACAAAAACAGTCATTCCACTACAAAAACAACCATTCCAGTCCAATCCAACAGCAGAAATTTTGTCAATTTTTAATATTTTTTATTTTTTATTTCGTTCAAATTCGACGAACTCTCGATGAGAAATGGGATTGCCATTTTTGGCCTACCCAAATGTTGATTGAGAGTCTGTGAGAGTTCGTTGTCATTTAAGCATTTGGCTGCCAAGTAGGCAACCAAATGGGCGACGGACTTTGGCCTTGTGTGAAGATTTGAAAGGCCAAAGTCTTAGGTTTCTGAAATCTAATTGGTTGAAACCGACCGACTCTTGACTTTGTGCCATAGTGGGAAGTGGCCCTCAATATGTGTTTAAGCCCTAATTGAATCGATTTAATTTGTTCATCATTATCAATGTCTGGAGATCTAATATATAGTATAGTACAACCAGTTACTTAGAACATCCCTACCGTGCACGGCCAAAAGTGCAAAGCCAAAAAGTTGGCAGGCCACGGCCAATTGTAGAGACCGGATGGCCAAATGGGGAGTCTTGCCCGTGCCTCAGTATGGGTTGATTTTGTCCTTTGCTTATTTTTTGAGGTACTTTTGGAGACATTTGCTGCTTCTCCATTCTTTATGCGGGTGAGGTGGCGCTCTTGGAGGCCATGTTGACTTGCTTCTTGTGTCTTGAGGGGGAGTTGCGGTGGGGTGCTTGCCGAAAAGGAAGGCCCGGCTCACTCATTGGACACGCCAATTGAGGCCGGCCCGCCCCTTTCGGTTGGGTGCGCAATGGGGATGCTCTTAGAGCAGACCCACAACAACACGGGGAAGCAACAACACAGGGAAGCAACATTGTAAACATTATGTACCACCGATCTTCTTTGTCATAAAAAGATCAATGGTACAAAACGTTTACGATGTTGCTTCCCCGTGTTGCTATGGGACTGCTCTTAACAAGAATGCGTTGCAAAGGCATGTTCTATAAGGTAACTTAATGTGGCTACAACGGGAACCTCAGTCTATGAAATTGTGATATTGGCGACCAGTCTTTCATCTTTTAAGTTGTTGAAGAATCGAAGATCAAACAATGGAAAGGAATCGTGTACAGGAAGCAATAACTAGACTAGCGCATGGGGAGAGAAATTCCTGAGACATTCCTTACTTACCCCTTTCCGTGCACGGCAGGTTTTTAGGGTTTCAGGGTGCCAGTTGCACYACAATTGCTACATTCCAATACTGACTCACTGTAAGTTAATCACTGCCAGAAAAGCCTTGGAGATAACATTAAGTAGCGTGCTCTGGCAATGCCTTGACTTAGGGTAGATGGTGTGGAATATACCACACCCAACAGCCTTCATCAGTAGCTAATTGGACATATGGAAAATGCAGAGGATGTTGGGTGTGGAATATTCCACACCATCACTGTAGAGACCATGCTTGCTTCTGAATGTTATGAAGACAGAATTTGGGTTTTGCACGACAATAAGAATAATAGATGTGCGATCCAGTACGGACGAAGTTCTTCATACCAACCATGAGCATACCAACCATGAGCTTGCTTCCAGAGACTTCAATCTTTGGAAGTTTCAGTAGAATGTTCAGGTAAACTTCACTACAATTCCTACACAACATCATGGACAAAAAAAAACGAAATTCTTGAATAAAGTGATTAAAAATTAAACAAGCTCTCTGATTAAATGAGGGTTGCCATCKTGAATCATTTGTGCTGCCTGTGCTTTTAGACTACAGTAGTTTGCTCTAAAATCAATCATTACACAAAGGTACATTTCAATTTCTTCAATGTACCAACAGTGTAAATTTCACTAGGTGGTTGCTGTTGGTGACCCCATTGCATTTCAACTTCAAAAATTCATGATTAATTCTACAAATGTCCAAAAATTAGGGTACGACTTGAATTAGATGTCATTTCCTTTTTATCTTCCTACTAAAATTTATTAAAAATTGTTGCAAGGAGTTTAGCTTCAGTGGAAAAGACAATCACCTCTTAAATGGTCTCTTAAATGGTCACTTTAAGAGCAGACTACGATGCCTTATGATTTGCTTTGCTTGCCAAACCACCAATTGTATTAAACTTTTGAAATTAATTTGTAAAATTCTAAACCAGTGTTGGACAGGAATCTGTGAGTCTTTGATGTGTAAGGTAGGAGGCTCTAAAACAGAGCGGGCATTTAGAACCATCAGTGTAGACCCTCCTAAAATGGACATGACATGGTCTTTAAATGGACCTTCCATAGTCATTGAATGGATTGATTAAAGAAACATCATTTATTGCAAGAGCCAATCATTCTCTTTGCTTTCTCCATTTCTCTCTAGAAGTTGCAAGTGAACAATTTATGGAAGACCTAGGGTCATAAATAGGGACCTACAACTAATCTTGTTTGAAAATTCAAAAGTAATTCAAAATGCTTCAAAAAATACAAAAGTACTTGTGTTGCAATCATAATCAAATTCTCTTTGTCTCAAAAATAAGAAAAAAATATTCCCATCAAAGGAAATATATGAAAAAGGCAGACCAGCCCTTAGATGCTCCATTTCTGGTCCTCCTTCCTCATGTGTTAGTGTATCTAACACCCAAAAGGGTATGACGTGACCGGGAAAAACTTGAAGTGGTAACTTTGTTGTACATCCATCCGTCATTGCAAAATATATCAAAAGATCCATGTACATTAAGTCATTGTTATTTTCCTTCTAATTTACAAACGTAACATGTATCTTAGAAAGAAGGTGTATGAACACTTAAACTCATACTCACATCACTCTTTTAACATAAAACAATTATGGTGTAAAAGTTAGAGTGTTTCATGCAACATGTGTACAATTATTATGATTCATTCTAAATTTATTAGGTTCATTCTTACCAATTGATGTTAAAATATATGCTTTCCAAGAGAAAATGCCAACTAGAAAAGACCCATCGTGTTAATTTATGATATTTACCATGAATCATATACAACATTGGAGGCGATACGGATAAAAGTTCAATAAATTAGTGTTGTGGGAAGTCATTCAATAGAGTTGCATGCTATGCTTGAATCAAGAAATATGGGTTGGTGGAATTTTTTTGGCAAGCATGGTATTACTAGTAGGACGAACATATGTGAGCTCCAACAAAAAAATAGGAAGGCACCACAAAGCTTTGTTTGGTGCCCTTGTCTACCTCTATGTTCTTCAACTATTGTGGGTTTGTTTTCCTTGTGAGTTTATTTTTATAAACTAATGCATAGCTTGATATCTAGTAGGTCCGTTAAGGTTTTGAATCTACAAAGCCTTGCTGCCACTATAGTCTTTTCTAAGTTTTGACCACATATAGCAACTATTTTGACACTTTGGTTACAAAGTAGTCTTCTATTTGCATTGTTGACTTGCTTTGCATTAGCTATGGCATTTTTTGTGTGGCTATGTCCTTATAATAATAATAATAATAATAATAATAATAATAATAATAATAATAATAATAATAATAATAATAATAATAATAATAATAATAATAATAATAATAATTTTAATTTTGACATTTTGCAAAAAAAAAAAATTGTTGCCCGACGAGTTTAGATTTGGGTTTACCTTTTGCTCTGGGCACTAGTTGAAATAAAAAATATACTCCCATCAAGATAATCAATTTTTCTATCTTATAAGAAAGTTTCAAAAAGTTTCCCCAAAAATTGAAGTCATAGGAACTTGCTCAAAATTCCCCAAATGGACAATGATCCTGTAGGRGTTAAAATTTAAAGGAAATGCAAAGTATGTAAACGAGTTCCATGCAAAGATTTAGGTTTCCTATGTGCACTTTGTGCATTTTGTTAAAAATACTAGTTTCAGATTATCACAATTGATTTTCATACACATTTTGAATTTTGAAATTTTTGTTTTTATAACAGTTTTACTAATTTCTATCTAAACTTTGATTGTAAATGAAAGAGTTACATAACTCAATTTTCATGAAAATTTTCAATATTACCCTCAATTTTTTTTAATCCAAGATTTTCTTAAAGTAGAGAAACAGTTGCAATAAATAACAAATACATACTAATTAAATTTATTAACAAAGAATTGTTTGAAAAAACTCACTCTTTGGAGGTTGTTTATTCTCCAAGTTGTTGACGCTACAACACATCAACACATATTTCTAATAAAATCGTACTAAAAATCTCCTAAAAAGATCATTACCTAAAATCTTAATTCTAGGACTATACTTAAATCACTCCTCTCTCTTGTAGTGATATGTATCAAATCAATGGCATTAAGGGGGTGGGGGGGGTCAATTTAATTTTAATTTTCAATCAACGGGTAAGAATTTTTTTTGAGGGAAGGGGTCATGGCGTGGAAGGTTGCACCTTTTGAGTGGATAGAGCTATAAACAATTTAATTTTTTTTTCTATGGCTTGAGTCTACTTCTACTTAGTAATTTTTTAATGAGTGAAAAATAATTGAGTTTTTATTGGATTTTTTTTCTAGACCCTATACTCAACATCAATTTTTACAAATTCAAATCAATAGTGCAAATTTTCTTAACTCAACCCCTAAAGGATCTAGTGTCCGTTCATCGGACGCAAGAAATCTTGGGTAGGTTCCTACAAAGTCATTTTTGGTTGGATTTCCATGAAATTTGGACACAACATGGAACTATGTACCCTCTTCTAGTAAATCTATTTCTTTTCTTGATCGGGTGTCCGGATCAAAAATTATGCTGCCTTGAACTTTGCAGGCAGCTCGGGCAACTCAGGGCAAAACTCTTCCTATGATTGTGAAATTTGATGAGTATGTAGCTTACATGGTACAAGATGCAAATGTCAAAAATAATAACCATGTGTAGTGTAAAAATCTCATTCTAGAAGGAGTAAACGTTTCCAAGCCCTGTCGGGCAAGGTTGGAAAAAATCTTTTTCATCTAATTTCAAACGTTATAATCTTTCAATCCGGGCGGTCAAAGTTTCTGAAATTTCTTCCACACATTTCCATAGAAGTCTAGTACAAATTTGTACAATTAAATGCTGAAAAAAAACTTTTTTCATCACTTCTTCCGTTCTACCCTAAAAAGTGGCAGTTTTTGACAATTTATGCCTAAAATATGCCTCGGTCCTTTAGGGGTTAAAATGATTCTGAAACAAAAAATTTAGTTAAGAAATGTGAAGAATATTGTTTCCTCCACTTTAAATACAAATATCTTGCAATCTATGTAGTCCAAGTTTCTAAAATTTCTTCCACATTTATATATTAGTCTAGTGAAACATCCTACAATTAGATATGCAATTGTTTTTTTTTTAAAGTTTTTTGCACTTTGCAATATAAATGGCTTTTTTGAGTGGTTTTTAATGGAAATAAGGTCTTGGGACTTTTGGAGTTAAGGTTGTTTGAAGTAGTTGATACTCGTACTCCCTAGCGAATAATTTTTACATAGGTTGCAATGAGCAATGTTGACTCTAGTGATAGAAAATTTGGATGTTTTTTATTAAGTTTTTCACAATATCCATCCACCCATCCATATAAGTTAGGCTATTTGTTTTGTTAGTTTTCTTGGTTGAGGTCAGATCTCTAGGAAAGTGTGTCCTATAGTCATGTTCTTAATATTGAGTGATTGCAAGAAACCCTTCACGTTTCTGGCTCAAAAACATATTTTTTGGACATGGGACTAGCAATATGAAGTTGTAACACCATAAATATGTGTCTTTGGCATGCCTACAAATCTAAGTCGCTAATTCAAGGCACCTATAGATCTAAACCATCAATTCAGTACTATGGAGTATTATGCAATACTACAGACTATTGTAGAGTACTATAGAAGCCATAGGAAGTAGAGAATAGTAGAAAAGGGGTCTATAGACCTATTTATTTTCAGTAAATCAATTTTGTTTTTGAAGCCACAAAAAAAGCCATTTGCTAGACAAGATTGCGCTCGCATTGCATCAAAGAATTCATATATGAAATTTTTTGTTTGTTTGTAGCCTTCGYGCAAAGGAAGGTCACTTTGATCCCATGTGTGCAATAAACATGTTGCTATTTTCATAAAAACTCATTGTCAATCTTTGTAATGTTAGTAGACCTCCACATAGAATGCAGTAGCAAGGTTGGCCATTGCCTTGGCTCTACAATGATGGTGTGAAATATGCTACACCATCAGTAACTAATTGGTTGGGTGTGGAATATACCACACCATCACTGTAGAAGCCTGGCATGCTAATGACTGTTATGCAACATGTCCAATTTGTAGCTTCAAATTTGCACTTTTGGATCAAAAATAGGAACTAAACCCCCAAAATGGCCAAGGTAGATATCCAAATGGGGACAATTTAAAAATAATAAACTAACTTTAAGAAATTTGAAAAAATTAGTCAATGTCCAAAACTAATTCCAGTATCTTCATTCCAAGTTTCATGCCAAACGAACAAACAATGCAAAAGTTATGAGCAAAAAACTACCCGTCCAAGGGCAAGGGGACCAAAAATAGGTTCTTTCAATCACCCTATTGTTGGATAGCTCTTTGCAAGGAAGGGTGCATGGCTTGATTTTGTGGTGTTGAGACCTACAAAATTACAAAATTACTTTTACTTTTAGCTTGACTAAGGCAATAATATAGGGCACACTAGTATGTACCTTAGATGAGTTTGTTTGTTTGTTTATTTGTTTTGTCTGTTTGTTGCAAAGAGATCTCAATGGAACCATGCATCTCTCACTTGCATTTTTGGTAGTGTTGGAAAGCTCTTTGTGAGGAAGGATGTATGGACTTTGTTTTGTGGCATTTGAACCTACAGAGTGAGAGATTTTGATTTTGAAGTTTTTACAAATTAAAATATTATAAATATTACTTTTGCTTTTATTTTGGGTGTAGCAACAACGCAATAGTGGTCAATGAAATTGACATAGAGAAATCTCAACAAAATTGTAGACAATCTATCATTTGGAGTTGAAGGTAGAGTAGTTGGTAATAAAACCTCCAAAAATCTTTCCAACCCTATCTTATTGCCTCCACAAGACTTCAGTGGTCAACTTCTACGATTTAGGGATATAGTAGTGAGCTCTTATTGTGACCCGCTTCTTTGAACCGTCCCTATAAGAAGCTCTCAAATGGATATTTACGTGATGGCTACTAAATAGATTGTTGATAATGTGAGAGCGCATTGAGATTTGTTAGACAATAGTTCATGCTTTGCCAATGGATGGAATAAGAGCCAAGATAGGTTAATTTCAAACTAAGTAGAACGATGTCCATTGAATTTTTTCAAAATGGAAATTGGCAGCCCAAGTACCTTCATACAGATGCTAAAATATTTGAGATAATGATAGACTCAAGCATTCGTTTAAGTTTAGTAATGGTTGCATTTTGGAACCTTTAGGACTTTACTAACATTAAGACTTAGTCATTAGAGTAGTATAATTAAATAGATAATTTAGTTAAGGAAACTCCTAAAAAGTTTCCTAATTCTGCCCGGAAACCKGAACCGGATGAGGATCCTGGATTCCGCATATAGTAAGCAGAAATCACGGAGATAAATCCGGAGATATATCGGGAGCCAACGGAACCGGTATCGGCATCTAGCTGGACATTTTCTGGATCCAACGGACTCTTGAGATATGACGGAGGACCGTTCAACGGTCGGATTTTCCGGAAATTCCGCAGGAACGGATACTTGGCCAGGAAACGGCTAATCCCAATGGTGAGTGGCTGGAACGGGAAAGAAAAGGGGAGGGGTTACACCCCCACACTCTCATTTCTTGTCTTCCATTCTGCTGGAGCCCGCGGAGCTGAGCGTTTGAGAGCTTGGAGGGAGGTGCTCTCTGTTTCCAGTTCCTGCCGTGAGGAATTGAGTTGTTTGTTTACTGAAGAATTGAGTTGAGGGAAAGTGAGTCTGGAGTGTGAGCGCTACCTCTGAGGGCTATGGCGAAGGCGGAGGGGAGCGGCTCTGTAAACCTGAAATTCAAGACTGTCTACCCGGTGATTCCGAAGGATGAGAAGGAGAGGAAGCAACTGGAAGCGGATCTGGGGCAGCTGGGGTGCAGCGGATTCTTGAGTCGACCTTGGAGTTTGAGGGACGACAACATGGTTCGAGAGCTGATGGATCAACAGTCCAACGAGTGGATCAAGACGGTCCGAGCGCTTCCGACCAAGTGGACGATAGAGTTGTGGAAGCAGACGTACGACTTTCCGCGTGTTGGGGACGGGCTGGCATCCTGGACTGACAAATACGCGGAAGGTAAATTCATGAACCCTCCCAACCCAAAGGATGGCTACGCAGTAGGAGATTGTAGGGACCCGAGGGAGAAAAGGTTGTTAGAATATTTGGTCCCCATTCTGTATCCGGAAAGGCCAAACCGGATTACTGTAACTTGGGCCAATACGATTTTTGGAGCACTGAGCGGAGAGAAGAAAGTTTGATGGGCTGAAATCATTAGGAATCTAGTGAGCAAGATGGTCCACGCATTAGGCAACACCAAGGCCACCTCCATTGGTCCTTTCGTCTTTCACTTGTATCAGCATCTGGGGACTTTGAGGAGTGAGGAGAAGGTAGCGTATAAATCCGCAGCCACGATGGTGAAGTTGAATCTCACTCCACCCCGGAAGCCAGAGTGTGCGGATGAGAAGGATACGGAAGAGGATTCTGAGAGAGAGAAGAATAAGTCATCCTCAGATAAGAGAAAGCATTTGGAGAGGATGTCAGCCTCTGAAAAGGAGAAGGGAGCCCAGGACGAAGAGAGACAGTCCATCGATCCGGAAACGGAAAGACGGGATTCCCTGGGGAGAGTGATTGAGGATCTCAAGAGGATCCGAGAGAAGGTTGACACGGAGAGAGGAATAGTCAAAAATGTGTGCGGGCTACTAGGAGGGATTGACGTGTCAGAACTCGGAGAGAAGGTAGAGGATCTACTTCGATCAAAGGAATCCCAGAAATGGGAAGACAAAGTTGAGGAACTGACAAAGGAGAACGAGTTGCTCCAGCGTCAGTTAGAGAGGAAGACAAAACAGAGTGAGGATGAGAAGAAGCTTTCTTCAGAGGTAGGAACGACGCTGAAATGAATCCACTACTTTATAGAGGCTTCCGGGGATGTGGTGAGCAAGGCCAAGATGTTTGATGAAGAAATCCATAAGGCAGGCAACGAGGCAGCAGTGAAGTCAGTAAGAGTCCTGGCTGAATTCTCAGAGGCAACGGAGAAAGTTTTGTACGAGATCCGGTATGTTCTTACGCGCGCGGGTCTGTATCCGGATCCGAAGCAGGAAGGGAAAGACAACCCAAGGAAGGACATTCTGACTTCAAAGACAGCAGAAATGTCTACACTGACATCTGGGAAGCAACGCAGCAAGCCAGAGGAGGAGAAGACTCCAGCAAAAGCCACCCCAAAACTGAAAGCGGTGAAGGAAGAAAAGTCTACACCTACATCCGGAACCAAGACTCAAACCCGAAAGTCCGGATCAGAGATGGGCACATCCCAGAGCACGGACATCAGACGATCACCGAATAAGCACAGCACGATCAAGAAGAAATCAACAGCCAAGCGGGCAAGGGATGCATCTCCCGTCAGCCAGCAATCAAAAGAGGACGAGTCGCCAGACAATTCCAAGGAAGCGGCCAGCAAGTCAGAATCCGGATCCGATACGGATGAGGAACTAGAAGTGGAATCAGAAGAAGACTCTGATACGGTTCGAATCTCTCCCGCGAGCTTCAAGGGGACGCCGTCCAAGGGGAAAGCAATAACTGGCGGGAAGGCATCAACAAGTAGAATCCAGCCAGCTAGGAAGGGATCTGCCAAGCATGAGGAATCTTCTTCTAAGCGGCTTAAGAAGTAGGTAGGAAGTTTCTTAGATTAGGCGTAGGTCAGTTGACCGAAAACCTAAGTTTTGGGGTAGGTAGAAAGCTACTAGTTAGCTGCTTTTGAGTTGGATGCACTTGGACATCCGGATTTGGATTTTTTGGATCTGAGATCCTATTTTTTCGGGATGGACAGGTGGTGGAAAGTCAACAGGTGGGGGATAAGGAATGACACCTGTCATTCTCCTGACCTGTGCTTTATTCCCTTGGGACCTTTAGGGTTTCCTTGGGTTGGTATTTAGGGGCTGCTTTGGATGGCAGCCGGGGGCATCATTTCAGTCTTGTCTTTCTGTTCCCTTAAACAAAGTTCAGATTTCTATTCCATCATGTGCCCAAGTCTGAAAAGTCGTGGTATTGTGTTGGTATGCTTGGAGTGTTGAGTCCTTACTTGGCGATGGTATCTGTGTTTGCAGGGAGAGAGAGGAAGGGTGAGTCCCCAGGTTCTGTCGGATCCGGTTCCGGGATTTAAAGTGAGTGCGTAAGAGGATTGAGTGTACTGGAAGGAATCTGAGTACGATATGGTTGCTTTGGGAACTTTCGTGTGGGATAGCCACTCCTAGATTGAATGAGGTCTGGTAGTACTCAGTCTTAGGACAATCGAAGTGCTTAGAGGTCCTGTTGTATCCGGAAGTAGGAATCGGATTTTTATGTTGAACCTCTCAGTTACCCAGTTCCAGGCTCTGCCTAGGGAATTCTGGCCTTGACAGAATCTGTCGTTGTAGTGTTGAGAGGGTAGTGAGGATTCCTTGCGTGACCTGTGGGACTGGATTCACATCCGGTTCCGCTGTGAGGGAATAATTGTTGCCTAGTGTATGTCTTGTGTTTTGTTTTGTTAAGTGAAACTTCAGTCACTCTAAACCATTGAAGGGTAGGATTTACGTATCCTTCCAGAATCCCAAGAACGGATCCCTCCGATATTGAGGTTAAACTTCATACTTGGTTACGGAAAATTGCTAGATACGAATCCGAATCTGGAAGCGGCACATGATTATGACACTCCTTCCGAATTCCACATACGACTAGTTGGATAGAAAAAGATTTGCTCGAATAGGGAGAGGTACAGGATTATAACACTTCTCCTTACTTGGGTGTGGTGTTTTGATGTGGGATTTGAGGGGAAATCGGTTTAGTAACAGTTGGTCAGTGTAAACCATTTCTGGTCTCAGATCCGATTTTAGTGTTTTTGGTTGGCTTTCGCATCCTGATCCGGTCCACCTCAGGAAACTACAAGTTAAATCTCTAGGGAACGATACACGAGTCATCCTAAGAGTGTTTTTAGTCATTTTCAAACACTTACTAGGACATTTGTGCTTTCTTGTGCTACGACAGATATACAGATTATACTCTCAGAAAGCCAATGTGTTTACTACCTTTACAAAAAGTTTATGGGAAATCTAAACAAATATTGAAACCATAAGAGCTTGTCCAAAATCCATTTTGTCCTCCACGGGCACAATGGAACTTTAGCTGTTATAAAAATACTCCTTTGTACCAAAATGATTGTCCACTTTGAGTGTCATGTTTTTTTAGCCTCTAAAGTTTCAAGGCCGTTAYATTATCCAAAAACACTCAAAACTACCATTTCCACTGTATTTGCCTAAAAAAGCAAAAACTATATATTTTCTAGAATCTAACCACAAAATCTTGTACTTAACTTTTCTGAGATCATGTGATTAAAATTTCATGAAGATTGACCATATAGATTGTAAGATGTCAACATTCAAATTGATTTACAACATTTGGACCTAAAGTTTGAAAGTTATTGAACTTGAAATTTTTTATAGGTTTAAAAACTAGAAAACTACTTTTCTTTTTCTTTTGACAACAACAATGACACAAGGCACACTAGTTTTTAATTAAACTCATCCAAATATGTACATAAAAAAGAATTGCTTAAAAAATATAGATTAAATACTAAAATATTTGGCTATCCATTTTTCATGTATGTTGCCTCTTTAGGACAAACTTCTACAAAAAAAACATGCTAGTCAGCAAAACCTCCAAAATGAAATTCCCCAACGCTACACTAAATAGTGAAATTAGGTTGCCTTTACAATTAGGTCGCCTTACCCTAGAAAACTTGCTCTACAAGCCATCAAATTAGTCAACAAATATTTCTACAAATATTTCCATTTATACTCAAAAGAGATTCATGAGTTCCAACTACATCCATAACTAACATAATTCAAAAGTAGTGCATTCTTGTCCACTAACAATATTTAAATATTTATATAGTGTGGTTCAATGTCAAGAAATTAGGTGAGGGGCAACCTAATTTCACTATGGGTAGTCACACCTCCTCCGAGAATCAAATTTTGTTGAAGTCAGAGAAATGTAGCATAGAAAAGAGGAACCAATAGGAAGCCTATGTTGGTGGAGAAGGTGTGACTGTCCTTTTTTTTTAATATTTGGAGCAATCTTGGAAGGAACAATCACCTGTCACACTGGAAGTGAGCTCTGCAAATCAAGCGCAGCCAACCATTTGCAAATTCTTCAAGAATTTTCTCTGAGGAACGCCATTTCTTCATATGCGTGGGAGAAAAAACGGCACTCCAGTTTCCTTGAGAAATTGTGTTCCGAAGGAGACTCTCAGACTGCCGCGTCTACATTCTCAGAGAAATCACACTTTCTCCGAAAAGGTGTGACTACCCCTACTAAGGTAGAACCACCCATAACCGATCACTTAAGCAATTTTAGACATGATTTGATGTAGTGCAACACAACGCAATATTTTTAGAGGTGCAACGATAGAAATGCTAGGGATTGCAAAAACTTTGGTAGTTTTATCACTTGAATTGAAATTATTATGAATTTTCACAGGCAAAAAGTGCACCGGACCCAGTGCCAATCTGTAGACTCTTCCAATGCCGATCACTCAATAAATTACTTTTCCACTAGTTGCTTCCTACTTTCTTGCGCACTAAGTTGGGACATGTGTCATGAACTTTTAATCCCAACCTTGAAAAGATGAAAAAAAAACATTCTAGCCTTGGTTGAAAATTAGTCAATCTATGGTTGGCTATGGGGCACTGGTTGGTAATGGGTGGTTCTACCTTATTTAGTGTAAGTTGTGCCTCCACGTGACCTCTATTAAGCATACGATTCAGAGGTACGTTTACTACTGTACGGCAGTTCCCCTTTGCCAGAGGTTTGTATTTTGTTTTATTGTTTTGTTTTTTCTGGTTTTGGGGGGCAAGGGCAAGGCCATTATAAAAACCCTACTGTAACGTAAATGGCTTGGACGCCAAGGATGGGCAGCAGGTCCACAATCGAAGGAAGGGGACCGGAAACTCCTCCCAGGCTTTCTTCGAAGTTCCGGTCCGTAAAGCCCAATAAGTTTCGGTCAGGGGCAGTTCCGGGCAGCGGGCAGGATTGAGGAAGATACTGTCCGTACATGCGTGGTGCTCAAGCTTCTGTTGGAACTCGGAAGCTTCCTTTTCATCCTGGCGCCTCGTTTTGAATTAAAGAAACCAACGGTCACGATTTTCAGTTTGATTTGCAGGCACCGTCCAATTACGGGCCAGGGTGAACAGCCCCCCCTCGCTCGACCAGTAGGGAAAATGCTGATTTTTTATTTATTTTTCACGCATGATAAAATGTGCAAATTCTTGAATTAGCTCCACTAATGCTGGTAAATAGTGTTACCCATACTAACTAATTTAGAAATGCTATAAGTTTTTACTCTTCATGAATATTTTTACGAAGTGCATGGGTCTTGATGGTACTATAGTTGAGAAAACTTTGTGCATGTAGATGGTAAAAATATTCATGAAGAGTAAAAACTTATGGCTGTTTTAAATGAATTAGTGTAGGTAACACTATTTACCAACATTAGTGTATTGTAGAAGAGGTGTACATGGTAAATTAATCAAGCACAAAATAGTTTTTATTTTTTATGTTTTTTATTTGCACCCCTAATATGAATTTGAGTGGTTGAGTGAGGGGGCAATTCACCATGACTCAATTACGGTATGGAGACTCTTTTATTTTGGTTTTTGAAAAAGCGCCACGATGGCAATCACTTAACTCCTAAAGGACCAACATGCGATTCTTGGCTACATAGAAATTTTGGGCAGGTATGTGTGACTAGAGATTTCCAAATTTTTGGCCCAAAGTTTAATAGAAGGTGGAGACAAGGAATATCTTTCATATGCACTAAATTTCATGACATTTGGAAGTATGAGTCAAAAGTTATGGCCTAATATTTTTTTTTTCCCTTGGGCAGATAGTTTGGGCAGATTTGAAAAAATCATTATTTTCAAAAACAACAATTTGTAATTTTTTTTTTATAGTTATATGAACATGGAAAGCTTCGAATCATTCCAATTTGATAAATGAGTCAAAGATTATGAGTTTTTTTTGTTTGGTGTCAGTTATAGATAGTCTACTCTAAAGAAAACTTATAAGTCCTTTATCTTACTCAATTTTCAATATTTCTGAAAAAAAATAAAATCATAGAATGTAGATTGATTATTACAATACGCAACCACTGGAATTGGCATTTTTCAATTCCATAATTAAATTCTTAACAATTTAGTATTTTGAATCATTCTCTACTCTATTGTGTACTTACTATGTTTTTCCTATATGTTTTACAATTCCAAATGATTTGATATTTCCAAGCCAACTTGTCTAAGAAAAACAATTCAAAGAAGCACCAACATTTGGAACATTTTTTCATAGAAAAGTGAGCTTGTCAAGTACAGCTATCCTACATTTTGCAGGGCCAAAAAATGATCCTAGAAAATTTGAATGCTCATATCTTGCAATCCTTGCGGTGGAAATTTTTGAAAATTTTACCACATGTTCTCAAGTTAGCATACTATGAGATCCTATGGTTATGTGTGTCAATTTTATTTTTATTTATTTTTTAAATTTGCTACTTCTACTAAAAATGGCAATTGGGGAGCATTTTGGATGATAACAAAGTCATGAAACTTTAGGGATTAAAATTTGGAGAAGCAATTGGTTTCTTCATACATCCATGTTTTAGAACAGAAAAACACTTTTCAATTTTGTAAAGAGTACATTTTGAAGTTCTTTACAAATAGACTTTTAAGAATTTTGCAAAAGAATTCTTGTCTTTTATAGATCATTAAGTATACAACACTAATATGTGACTTGTACATATTTTAAATTACAAAAATTCACCCCCCTAGTGAAATAAGGACTATGCAATCCACATTGGTCTAGCATGGTCTAGTGTAGTGTGCACAATTATAGCACCAATGCTAAAGGCATAAACTTTTGAATAGATTTATCAAATTGATAGACAAATAGTTAGGTAACTGCATCTAGTTGTGATGTGGTCCTTCCAACTTTTTATTTGAATTTTACACATTTTGAAGATTGACTTCACATATGATTATTTGAAATTTGTAGTTTATTCTTTTTGTGTCCAAAAATACAAGCTAAGAGAATATTAAAGTCATTTGTATTGGCGTAAAAAATTCAACAAAGACTAAAGTAATTTTTTATAGGAACTATATTAACAACCACATAATAACAAAGACTATTAGATTTAGTCACCTTAATAAAATGATGGAAAATTTCAAATAATCATCTTTACATATAATAAACTGAGATAATAATTGTAAAGAGAAGTTTCTCAAGCTCTTATCATGATTATCTTTAAATTTTGGTTTAAGTCTTGGCGAAAATAAATCCTCAAACATGTGGTTCTAAAAAACCGACCACAATGATTTTGCTTAGAATTGATGTAATCTAAGTTTACTAGAAAATAAAATCAATTCATAGTTGGATCAAGGTGTGTACTTTTAGGCAATAATGAGTGTAAAGTTCAAAAACTATTGTCGTACAATACTGAACTTCATTATCTCAACTTTTACTGTGCCTACAATGACAAAAGAAGGATTAACAGAAGGAGCAATTTAACTGTGTAATATTCAGTTTTGACTCAAATTTGACCTCTTGAATCAGGCTCTCTGCTAACATCAGTGGACCATAGTTAGGAAAATTATCCCCAATAGGCATTTCATTCACACTAGATACTATGGAATTACAGTCTCTATAAATGTCGATGGACCATACTTAGAAAAATTTACCCCCGTAGGCATTTCACTTACATGAAATTACTATATAACTACACTCTCTATAAGTGTCAAAACAACATAGTTAGGACCCCTCCAATAGTCATTTTACATACAGGGGATGATCAAATATTCCATTGTTGCTATTGTTGCCATTGTTGTTGTTCTTGACCTCTTGAGTTTTATTCTTGCTTTGTCATTAATTAACCTCTCATTGCCTCAAGGGACAAAAAGTGCCCATTGTGAATTTAAAAAATGAACCACAATTAAACATTACAGGAAAACAATCCAACTACTCAATTTCATATTTATGATGTTGCATTTACTAAGGTAACATGTCTAGAAATCGTCCATCTAAGAGTTGAAATTGAATTTTGGGGAGGCAAAGTTACTTGAAATAATTTTCAATGAATTTTCCTTGAAAGACAAGTGGAATTAGTTATAAAAAATTGAAGTTGAAATGACACAAGGCTCTAAATTGCCCACCTCCTAAAATGTAAATTTTTTGTACATGTCTCAAGACTATGAAAAAGTAACATGTACACATAGAATACATTTGACTATCTGGGCAGTTTTACAGCTTGTACAATTTTAGAGCATGCTACCTTACACAATGAAATTGGTTACTCATCCCAGCAATGAAGACGTCAGATTCCTTTGTGCGCAACACTATTTTGGAGACTAGTGCACTTATGGGTCATACAACTCCTCTGCAATGAGGGGGTGCATTTCTATTTTTCAATCTTACATACATACATACTTTAAGATTGTTGAGTCCCAACATGAATTTAATTTTTTCTAAATGACATTTATAAAATTCTTGAGCAAGGTTGTTGGGAGGTCAGTTTTAACAATGYCACAACATGAAACATAATTCTGTGTCTAGTGGCCCACAATTCATATGGCCCACAATTAGTAGTCTTTATAAGTCAAGATTTTCTTGCAATGAAATGAACCTCAATTCAGTTCATGAGAAGCAAAGTGTACTTTGATATGAAGTTCAATTGCCATGAAACTCAAGAAGGTTAGGTGATGTGATCGCTTGGAGGTAAATCATACTAAGCCCTTAGCTTGCTTTCTTCCCAAGTTTATGCTTTAATTTTTCTAATTTTTTTCTAATTTTGAAACAAATGAAACGGACCTCCTCCCCAAGGTTGAAAAGCTCTACTGTAGTTGGCCCCCAATCCACATTGCCGACATTTTAGGGGTCAACTGTGTTAGGTGTGATTTATCAGACAGAGTGCTTGTCAAGCATGCCATGAGAGTGGCTAAGTTTAATATCTTGGAGCCGTGCTCACGTTGTGGCGGTAACGGGACTGAAAACGACGCTGGGTAGGAACAGCAAGTAGCAGCCGCCACGTACTCCGTATTCTACTGTATTTACGTATGCGTAAACCGTATGGATACAGTAATAGTCCCGTACCTCGATGGCGCCAAAGTCACCGTCTCAGCCGGTCGACATTCTAGAAGCTCGATGAGTGGCTCACTGTTCCAGAGGTGGACTGCGGACGTGRGCAAAAGCAGCATCCGCAGTCAATCAGCCATTAGGGCCAGGGTGGACTGACCCCCTCATTGCCCCTGTCTGTCAGAAGGTAAATGTAAAAATTGCCCCCTATTTTGTGCCGCATCAATTTGGTATTTCTTCACCTCCCCTAGCTAACCCTTTAAGGTCTAGGCATCCAAAAAGTGGATGCGCCTTGATCAACCTCAATTGCAATTTTCGAAATATCTACTTTTGAAATTTGATGTAGACTAAGAAAACAAAGCTTTGAAAAGTTTTGTTTCTACTCCATTTTGAAATTTGGAAAAAAGTCAAAAATTGAAAAAGCTATTGCAATTGAAAGCTCCATGTGTTAGAATCCAAATAACACAATATGGTGTGTTTTTCATTCATATTTTCTTTTCTTGACATGAGTTTTACTTTTAAACTGTAAAATTTTGTTCTTCATTCTACCATTCAATTTTGGTAAAAATTACAGATTATTCTAGAATATATTATTATTTATATAATATTATTTCCACCTTAAGCTTTAAACATCACAATAATTTGATTTGAGCTTCAACTTTACTATCCGACAACTCGGACCCACCGAATCAAGAACTGCAGTCAATCAATTGCAAGCCGGTGAGGACCCCTAATGATAAATAAATTCCACTTGGGCTGCCCCCAAATTTTCAGTTTCTCGACAAGAAAGGAAAAAAAAAGTCTGCCCTAGAATTGCAAGCACATGATTCCATGATTCCATCACTTCAGTCACGGCAGTGAATGCCCACCAATTCCCTTTTTGGACCTTTTCACACTAGCAGACCGATCCCCATTCCTATACTACAAATACGCCACTCGGCCWCTCCCGAGCMAGCYGTTCCCTAATAACTGAGCTGCTCGTGAAGCTCAAGTCTAAAAAGTAGCCCTCGCCGTCTTCAGCTCCGAGCTCGACAATCGCAACGTACACACCTTCACCCATTTGCAATCTACACACATTCGGAATGTATGCGTGACTGCTCTGTAAAAATTTCTACACTTTGGGTCCCTAGAAATGTACAAACTGTGATTCACGAGCTAGTACAGAAACAAGCTCACTGTGTGGACTCGTGAGAGATTTTGGGAAGTACTGATTATTGTGTACGCTGGGAATCTCGCAGTTTGGTTGCATCGTCGGTGGGGCGGCAGTCGTCTGACAAGGATATTTGCCACGAGATCGCAAAGCTTGCGGGGATTAGGATGTTGGTTTTGGTTTTGGATCCCTGACTTGGATTTGGATCTCTKCGATGGGAGGCAAGAAGGCGAGCGTCGAGGGCGCGGTGGACGCGGAGAGCTTGGAGCCTACGAGCTTGGAGAATGGGCGAGACAAGGTGGTGGTGGCAAAGGAAGTGGGCGATGGGCAGGTGGTGGTGGAAGAAGTAGCCACGGAGGAGACGGAGAAGGACAAGAAAGTGGTAGCGAAGGATGGGGAAGAGGCGAAAGGCGCCGGAGGTTCCGTGTCGATTTTCAAGCTGTTTGCGTTTGCAGATCCACTTGATTACCTCCTCATATTTGTTGGAAGTATTGGAGCTGCGGTGCATGGAGCTGCCTTGCCCGTCTTTTTCCTCTTCTTCGGGAAGCTCCTGGATGGATTCGGCTCCAATCTGAACAATCCCAGCAAACTCGCTGATACCGTGGGCAAGGTAGGCGATGCCGTGAATCCTTGCATTTTWAAGTGTTGCTTGCTTTTTGATGGTTGTGAAATTCTGCTCGTCGTTCAGAGTATTTGCGCCATCGTGCACAAAATATAACGAAGCGGCAAGTGCAAGAATCAAGAGTGTGGAGGAAGTGAGGATGGAAATCTTTCGAAGACTCTGATTATCAGTTTTTTTTGAGTAKCTGCGTCCATCTGTCGATTCAAAAAACCTGCCTCTTGGAGCGTCGATATTAGATCAACTAATTSAAGATAAAATTTGGGGAGACGGCAGCTAGGTAGACGGCATCCGCGCGAGCTCAGATGATTTGTTGAAGAGAGAGTGACAAGGAGTGTGTGGAGCTTTGTTGTTGACTGTGGTTTTKGGGTGATGGCAGTACTCGCTGTACATGCTCTACTTGGGCATTGTGGTGTGCTTCGCGTCGTGGGCGGAAGTGGCGGCGTGGATGTACACAGGGGAGAGACAAGCCGCGCGCATCCGCGTTCGCTACTTGGAGGCCATGCTGAAGCAGGACGTGAGCTTCTTCGACACGGACGCCAAGGCTGGTGACATTGTGTCGAGTATCTCCTCCGACACGCTCCTGGTGCAAGACGCCATCAGCGAGAAGGTATGGACCGCTTCTGTCAGTCTTCGTCTTTTGCTTTTCTGCGCTACATTCTGGTTTTGGTGCTGAGCGTGGCGATTGCCGTGGTGCAGATGGGMAACTTCATGCACTACATCGTCACCTTCATTGCTGGGTTTATTATCGGTTTTACGTTGCTTTGGAAGCTCGCTCTCGTCACCTTGGCTGTAGTGCCCGCCATTGCCCTTGCCGGTGGAATGTACGCTTTTGCTCTCACGGGCCTGACTTCCAAGAGCCAGCAAGCTTACGCTGAAGCCGGCGGCATTGCAGAGCAGGTACGCAAAYACTCTGTGTAGACACTGCCTTATTCTTTTAGGGTTTGGTGTCCATCGTGCTTAAGAGTGGAAGTCATTTGCTCTTCACTTTCGAAACTATTAGGTCAGTATTTCAGAGGAGCTTCTTTTCTTGCCATGTGGCGTACTTGCATTGTTCAATGGCTCCTCCAATTTTGAAAGTTGACGTCCACTTGGGTAAAAAATTTTAATGTGGAAAACTTGGGAATCGTTTGTGATTGGAGATTCATCTTCTTGCTGCCTAAGATTGGGACTCATGATCTTCCRCTAATTTAAATGCTGGTACTGATGAAGCTCTTKTGTGGCGYTGRGTTGCAGAACATTTCGCAGGTGAGGACAGTGTACTCGTTTGTAGGGGAGCAGAAGGCGAACAAGTCTTTCAGCGATTCCTTGCAAGGCAGTTTGAAGTTAGGGTACCAGAGCGGTTTAGCCAAAGGGTTGGGTATGGGCGTTACGTATGGTGTTCTCTTCTGTTGCTGGGCGCTTCTTCTCTGGTACGGCGGGGTGATGGTTCGCAATGGTGAAGCAAACGGCGGCAAGGCGCTGTCCGCCATTTTCACAGTTATCATCGGAGGAATGTAAGCTTCTCTTTGCTTGATCAAACTCCGTAGTCAACTCAATCGAACTCACTGAAATYGCACATTGYTTGTAAATTCTTAYCRAGCCKTTTTTGCTCCCAGATTATTGTCTACATCATGGCATTTTAGAGCAGTGGTTGGAGCTACTAGCTGATGTTTCGTGTTGGTTTACATTGTTTAGATCTTTGGGTCAAGCGATGCCGAACATAACTGCGTTTGCGAAAGCYAAAGCGGGCGCATACAATATCTTCACCATGATCGAGCAGAAGCCGACGATCAACGCGGACGTGTCAGACGCCAAGGTGCTGGACTCCGTGCACGGTCACATTGAGTTCCGGAACGTACAGTTTAGTTACCCATCGCGACCTGATGTTGTCATCTTCAAGAATTTTTCAATCGATATCGCTGCAAGCAAGACGGTAGCCATCGTGGGTGGCTCAGGCTCTGGGAAGTCGACAGTGGTGTCGCTGATCGAGCGCTTTTACGACCCCAGTGGAGGTATCCACACATTCCTTTTTGAATCCCAAGACTTTGTAATTCTAGAACCATTTGGAAGCTTCTGGAAATCTTAAAATCACGTGGCATGTATTTCAGGACTGCAACTTTAGAATCGTGAATGATGAAACGTAACTCAGGATGTTGATTTCAAATTTTGAACTCCCAGTGGRTATTGTGGAAGTGCGTAAATGTMAGMAAATATCATCCCTGAYTTTGCTTCAAATCTWGCGAAGGTGTGAGGAGCTGATTTGAGGAATGTGAYTTGCTGCAGGTGAGATCTTGCTGGAYGGGGTGAACATCARGAGCTTAAACCTGAAATGGCTTCGCAGTCAAATCGGCCTTGTAAACCAAGAACCAGCTCTCTTCGCGACGAGCATCAAGGAGAACATCCTTTACGGCAAACCTGATGCAACCGACAAGGAGATCGAGGACGCGTGCAAAGCCTCCAACGCTCACTTATTCGTTTCGAAGCTGCCTCAAGGTTACCTCACCCAGGTCGGCGAGCGCGGAGTGCAGATGTCCGGTGGCCAGAAACAGAGAATCGCCATAGCCCGCGCCATTTTGAAGAACCCCGCCATTCTTCTCCTGGATGAAGCCACAAGCGCTCTGGACGCGAGCTCGGAGCAGATCGTGCAGGAGGCTCTGGACAGTGTGATGGTGGGTCGCACGACTGTGGTCGTCGCGCATCGTCTGTCCACGATCCAGAATGCAGACACGATCGCGGTGGTCCAGGAAGGCGAGATTGTGGAGATGGGCAACCACGACACGCTGTTGGAGAAGAACGGCGCGTACAGCTCCCTGGTGCGGTTGCAGGAGATGGCGATGACCACCGGTGGTGGCCGTGCCTTGTCGCGTGGAAACTCCGCGCGTGAGGTGTCGCAGTCGCAGCGGCTTTCCATGTCGAAGTCGGGGAGACGATTGAGCCGGCAACACAGCTCCGCGATGTCTGAGGGGACTTCGGAGAAGGGTGTGGATGAGGTAGTTGGGCCAGCGCGCTCCGCCAGCATGTGGAGGTTGCTGAAGGTGAACAAGCCTGAGTGGAAATATGGCGCTCTTGGATGCGTTGGTTCCGTGATCTCAGGACTMATGAACCCTGCATTTGCTTTGGTGATTAGCAATGTGCTTTATGCTTATTACTACACGGATTACGGCAAGATGAAGAGGGAGATTGGGAAGTATGCGCTCATCTTTATTGGACTGGCGGGGGCTTCGATTATCGGATACTTCTCCCAGCACTTCTTCTTTGGTATCATGGGCGAGAATCTCGTCAAGCGCGTGAGGGAGATGATGTTTGCTCGTAAGTGATTCTGTACCCAATCTCTGACTTCTCCATTACAGGCCAGKCCAATTTCTTGCGAAYTATGTTCTAACGATTACGCACATMCGCATATTTTCACAGAATTSGCTCRTTCRAAASAGAGCTCTCAACTAGAAACTGGAGCYGTTTGAGACTCTTTTGAAGTCTCAGATCTAGGCCAGTCCTGGACTTTGGGCAACTTAAACATGATCAATTTGGCGTGTTCCAGAGAAATCATAATTTTGAAATTCAAGTGCTCAAGACTGATATAYATTCGATGTTGTAGATGGGTGCCTGGGAGGGTGCCGCTCTCTTAAAATTTTGCCATTTGATGCGAAATTTGATGCGAACCCTCTGAGCACCTGCGAGTCGTTATTGTCGGCACTTGAATGTCACATTTTGACACGATGAGTTTTTCGATGTAACGAATATGAGGGTTTTAGGGATGTGGATTAGACTGATTGATTGATTTGGGCAATCGCAGGGATACTAACCAACGAGATCAGCTGGTTCGACAAGGAYGAGAACAGCAGCGGCCAAATCTCTGCTCGCTTGTCTGCGGATGCCACGACCGTAAAGGGCGCGATCGGCGATCGGATCTCCCTGATGGTCCAGAACTTCACTTTGTTGTGAGAGTGAGAAGATTGTGCAGGAAGCGCTTGATCGACTCATGCAGGGAAGAACTTCGGTGGTTGTCGCCCATCGCTTGTCCACGATTCGAAATGCGGACAGCATTGCTGTTATTCAAGACGGCAGTATCATTGAAGAAGGCCATCACAATGAGCTTGTGGGGAGAAGTGGAGGCGCGTATGCTGGTCTCGTGAGATTGCAACAGCAACGACACTAGACTGGCTTGTACGAATTTCTTCCTTCTTCTCCTTCTGTTCTTCTTCAACGTCGTTTCCAGATCATTCATTGCGGCCTTCCTTGGCCGGCTATCTCCAGGCGTGCGTCGCCAATTTGCTACTAAATTTTGTAGTCTGCTTCAACGAGAATGAGCGCTTCTTCTTCTGACGTCGTTGCAGTTCTGGATGTGGGCTTGCAATGGAGTCGTTTTCGCCACGCAAGTGGCGGCTTAAATTAAACTTAGCTAACCGCTCGAGTAGGTAGTAGGGGACGGTATGGGAGAGAATCAGGCAGTGCATTGGAAGAGAGATTTGCCTAGTTCGTATGTCTTGAGTGGAGCTTCATGGCTTCTGATTTGATGGCAACATAAAAGGCGCTGCTGTGTACAGTACAGTACAACTACTTGCTCTCTCTCTCGCTCTCTCTCGCTCTCACTCGCATTGCGCACATTGGAATTGCCAATTTCTTGTATGCGACCAAATTTTTGAGTTTGGTTTACCCCAAATGCGTCTGACTTCGATTTCGGAATATGGCTCTGAAATGTTGTCGTCCCCATCTAATGAAGTGCTGAATCAGCGGCATGTCCGGTGATTTGAGTGTCAAGCAGTGCATTGGAAGAGAGATTTTCCTTGTTCGGTATGTCTCGACAGGAGCTTTATGGCTTGCGATTTGACGGTATCTTAAATGCGCTGCTGTGTACAACTACTTGCCCTCTCTCGCTCTCACTCGCATTGCGCACATCGGAATTGCCAATTTCTTGTATGCGACCAAATTTTTTAGTTTGGTTCATCTAAAATGCGTCTGACTTTGAATTCGGAAATGATTTCGTCCCCATCTACTGAAGTGCAGAATCAGCGGCGTGTCTGGTGATTTGAATATCAGGGAGTGCAGTGCATTGGAAGAGAGCTTTTCCCAGTTCTTATGAGCTTCATGGCTTGTGATGTGATGGTATCTTAAATGCGCTGCTGTGTACTGTACTGTACACTGAGCATTCTGTCTGTCTCTCTCTCTCATTCCGCACTTAAGAATTGCTGCATTTTCTTGGGTATCCGAGAATCTTTCACACTCATGACTTCAGACTGGCATTGCAGAGAGTGTTTGTTGACTGCGTCAGTACTAAGGTAGGCAAACCCAATACCAACCGTTGACCTAATACCACCTAAATGTAGGAATCTTGTTGATTTTAGAATGATAATCTATAACGTAAGTACATGTCTTAATCTCATGATAAGTGAAGTGAAGGAATGTACTACTGTCATAGATTCTCACTTTAGAATCAATGACACCCCTACATTTAGGTGGTATAGGATCAATGGTTGGTATTGGGTTGGCCTACCTTATCATATTTGTTCGGGTTAAGTCGGTGGCCAGCTATCTGTGAGCTCACTATATTGATGCTACTGAATCTCTTAGAGTTGAACCATAATGAGCGTAACTGTCTATACTAAATCGTTCTAATTTGCTGCAGTCACACTACTTGTATAATTGATGAACTAGTTTAGGTTAAAATGTTACTGTATTGTATTGATTTCCACACGAAAAAAATGCAGTACTAGCTAATTATTTAGATAGCGTGAAATTCCCCCTCACTAAATGTATGAACATGAGCGTAGTTTGGAATTTGCAACGATTTCCACCCCTATTAACCCCTAAACTTCCTTGACTATGTTCTCACCAAAAATGCTTCAAAACTGCCATTTCTAGTACAAGTACCAAATTTTTGAAAAATATCATTTTTTGACACATGTAACCGTAGGATCTTGTAGTAATCTAGTTTGAGAATATGTGCAAAAAATTTCAGAAATTTCCACCTTGTAGATTGCAAGATATTAGCATTTGAAGTGACAAAAATCCATTTTTTGGCCCTGTGAAAAACTGGGCAGCTGCACTTCACAAGGTTAGATCATCATGAGAAAATGTCCAAAATGGTTGTGCTTCTTTGGATTCATTCTTCAGGGCAAGTTGGCTATATAAATGAAAACTTTCAGATGATTTGGAGTCAAACAACATATAGGAAAAAAATAGTAAGTAGAATGAAGTAGAGAATGATTCAAAATACTAAATTGTTAATAAATTAGTCATAAAATTAAAAAACTCCAATCCAAATGGTTGAATTGTTGTAATAAACAACCTACATCCAATAGCATTATTTTTTTTCAAAAATATTGAAATCTTAATAAAATAAAGGATTTCAAAGTTTTTTTTGGTGTAGGAATTCCATAACAAATTACATAAAAAGCTTCATAACTTTCATCTCAACTATTGAAATGCAATGATTCAAATCTTTTTGAGTACATATAAATCTGAAGAACAAATTTCAAATTTTTATTTCTTAAAAAAGTGATTTGTTCAGATCTACCTGAACTGCCCAAGTTGAGAAACAAAAAACATATTATGCAATAACTTTTGACTCATATTTCCGAATGTCATGAAATTTGTGCATATGAAAGATATTACTTGTCCCCACATTCTATCAAAATTATAGCCCAAAATATGCAAATCTCCAGTCACACGTACTTGCCCAAGATTTTTATGTTGCCAAAAAACGCATATTGGTCCTTTACGGGTTAAGTAGTGCATTAACCCTAAAATTCCTTGGGCAAGAAGAAGAATTTACTTTCTTAAAAGTGCACAAAGACAACAACTTGGACAAAAAGAGTTGTAAATAAGATTTTATATATTTTAACTAAACCTTAAACCATAGGATCTCATTCTCGATTTGTGTTGCCTTTGTTTATGCCTTTGAGGCATTGCATGAGTGAAACCTATGCATATCAAAAAAAGAACTTGTGCTACTTCATTGAAAGTGACTAAACCAACCCCAAAATGGTTTGGATTTAAAAGAGCTTTAGGGATTAGTGTAGGGTGCTTCTTATGGACCCCAATCTAATTCAATGCAATCTACGTCAGTCCAACATTTCTAGGCCTAAAATGCATTGCCAATTGGATTTGTGGTCAATAATGGGCTCCCTTTTTTTGACAAAATGTTTAGTGATTTGGCAAGATTTGATGACATTGCTATACTGGAGGGGTATTGGCTTGTGATTTGATGMTCTACTATAGCAGAAAGTTTATGCATTTGAGCATAGTCCAAGTGTGAATCTTATGAATGCATTTTTTCTACTAAATATGAAGTATCCATTTACTAGTTGATCCTGAATTTTGGAAAAATTGGCTTTGTGAAATATCTTACAATTGACTTTTCTTTAAGATAAATGGAATTGGTAATTATGTGGTCTAACCTAAGTTGATTTATAATTTTGGGATCATTACAGAATTGCTTATGAATTTTGAAGTTAAAATCTTATAGGACACTGCAATTGTTCATCCTCTTATATGTGTATTGTTGGTACATTGACAAATGCAATTGGAATATACAAGAAAGTAATATGTATCTCTATGTTGATGAGCGCTTTTAAAGTTTGGTCACTTTCTAAACCTCCTACCTTACAAAAGGCTCTAATCCATCCTAAATCATATTGGTCATCCTATTTCCAACCAAATGTTGGTTGCAAAATCAAGAGTGCTTCATTACTATGATAGAAAAATGTAGCACCAATCGAGAGTGTGCTTCATTGCCATGTGCCACTTTACCAAGCGGAAGTACAGTTTTCAATTGCAATGCATCAAAAATCAGAACCCATCAAAAAATAGACCACCCTACCTTGCCAGAATGGAGGTTGATCAAGAATGCGTTGCCTCCCATACAACCCCTAATCCATGCATCTTGTGACCAAATGATGAGGACTGAAGCAATTGAATAAAATAGAGCATGAACCTCAAAACTCAAAAATGTAGGTAGTAAACCCTCTTGGTTAAACATTATAATCTTTCAATTCATAAGAGATATTGTTTTCTTTTATTTTTCAATGTAATCTCTAACATATCTAGCTCAAATTTGTACGATTACAATTCAAAAAAATTGATACAATTTACCAAAATGTTGTTTTTTCATTCACCTTGAAGCAAATTTCTAGAAGCTGAAAACAGGCCTTGGACATTTACGGGTTAAGGGTTAAACAAACAGCTATGGCATGAGAGGCTCTATCCTTGTAGCACTGACTCTGTTACACGTAGCTTCATTCTATAATATAATACCCCCTTCTGTGTACAGGCACGAGATCAGTCTACAAGACTCGGATGAATGCGATTTCATCCATCTTCAAAATCATTCATCCATAAAATCTCATTTACGCACATGTTGGGGAAGGAGACTAGCAGCATGGCTCATGTGAGGTTCCCGCAAACTGGCGTCAGCGTTAAAGAAACAGACGCCAGCTCCCGCTTACCCCTGCCACCTCCACTATAAGAGCGTCCGCTGTCTGCTCCTCTTGTAACATCATCTTCTCCATCTCATTACCTTATTATCTCATTACTGCACTCTCGTCCGTCGCCATGGCCAACTTCGAACTCACCTTCATCATGATCAAGCCCGATGGCCTTCAGCGAGGCCTTGTGCGTCTTCCTCGAGCTCCTCTCGCACTCTTKGATTCCCGCTTTGATTTGTTGTGTTGTTTTCACGCCGGCCTTCTTTAATTTGATTCAATTCACGGAGTGTACGTGCGTGCTGTGGCGTCTCGATCATGCATTCTCACATTTTGGAAACTAAATTGGATGTTGCAGATTGGAGACGTCATCACCAGGTTTGAGAAGAAAGGATTCTTCCTTAAAGGTGTCGATCCGTTTCTTTGATTTTTTTTCCTCCCATTGGTTCTGTTTGTGTAGCGATCGCCGGCGAATTCAATAGAATCTCAAGGATGCTAGCTTGAAGTACTGTATCAACGATGCTTAAAGCTCAATGGTGCTAGTTCTGTGTAGTGTGTTGGTTGGTTGCTTTGAAGAGGTTGCGAGACATTTCAATGAACAATGATGTGTGTGGACGATAGATCGATCTGGTCGATCAATTGATCTTTCCCTGATATCGATACTTCTGTGTTGAAACGATGAAAATCCTTATTGTCATGAACAGTGATTATACATGTATAATTTTCTCAAGAAACGGCCTCAACACCCTTGCAGAAAGAATTTTATTGAATGTCTTAAAATTGGCAGAACTTAGGCGTGCATTGAGCTTGAAAGCTTTGCGAATCTCTGCAGTTTTTAATCAGTTCATCCATGCACTTGCTCTAGAGTGTTTACCGTATTTTGTCACCCTGTCTTGATAAAAGTATTTGCTGCTGGATTGGAATGGCTTAGAAGTTTTTGTACACTGCTGAGCAATGGTGTTGCATTGACGAAGCAACGTAGCGTTTCTTTTCTTTATCTTATGATCAAATTTCAGTTTTCCCTCTGCATAAGTGCAGCAGAGAGGATGATGTGGCCGATGTAACTCGGCTTTCCCTTCAGGATCTCTTTGCTAGCTGTGCATTCAGGACTAGAGATCGACGCTAGAGAGGCCGATCATAAGCTTATAAATGCCATTAAATATTGATGTGAATGATTTAACTCATGYCTGCAATTGGACTTCATAAGCTTGAAAGCGTTTCTTTAATTAGCTGAAAGATTCTTTGTTTTATGTTGCCTTAATTAATTACGATCTGCATTCATATTGTAAGTTTATTTTGATGTTTTATAAATTGATCTGTATTGTGCGACGTACAGCCCTGAAGCTGGTCCAGGTGAACCGTGCCTTCGCTGAGAAGCACTACGCTGAGCACGCCAACAAGCCCTTCTTTCCGTCGCTGATCCATTACATTACATCTGGACCAGTGGTGGCCATGGTYTGGCAAGGCAAGGACGCCGCTGTCACCGGCCACAAGATCATTGGACTCGCCGACCCTGCTGCGTGCGAGGCTGGAACCATTCGTGGAGACCACTGCATTGACATCAACAGGTAATGAAGCTTATGTGACTTGACTCTGYCATCCTTTTTCTTTGACGCAGTACCGAGAATTACTTCAATTCCCATGCCAGGATATTTTCCTTAATTTTTAATTAGTTTCATTCAAAATGAGCTAGCCAGGGTGCTGGCCTTGTTCCAGTGTAAATCTAAGGGTCAGCTAGCCTAATGACTACTGACTACTGAGCACTACAAATAGCTAACTAGGTGTTGACAAGCAATTTTTTGATGGTCCAATCGGTCATGGTTCTGAAATAGTGTTGATCATGAATTTACGGATCAATCGATACCCCTGTTGTTTATTGAAACTAAGTGAAAATAGTGCCTTTGTTTGTTGATAATTTCGTTTGTTGATCATAATTTAGATCAATAGCTAGCCGGAGGATGATTCCGTCCATCGCTTGTGAATTGTTATTTCTTGCTGTCGGTCGGTTGCAATTGTCGAACCCAGTAGTTTAATGAATTTCCTGTTCGATCTGTCCAGGAACCTCATTCATGGGAGTGACAATGTTGAGAGCGCCAAGAAGGAGATTGGTCTTTGGTTCCCTGAGGGCATCGCCGATTGGACGAGTGTTATCCATCCTTGGGTYTACGAGAAGTAAACGATTTATTAATCGTTTTGGGGATACGTACTGGAAGTACTAGCCATACATGTATTAATATATATGATAGTTTGTGGTTAGTGAGTTTGTGGCAGGAGTTGCACTAGCTCTTCAAATCCTACCTGTAGCTAGCAACTCTGATTTGGTTGGAGGTGACCGAGCAATAAATCTCCTTCCAATGGGACACTGATCGATTTGGCTAAGGTCATCTCGATCAAATTGTACCTTTTGGGTCGGTCTTGGTCATGTTTTTTACATGTTGTTTGGACATTCGGACAGTTTGTCCACATGCAACATATTATATAAATCAATAAATATAGTAAGTTACTGTTTCCATTGAATGATGCACCACTACTAAGTACTGATCATGCATTTGACTGTCCCTGAAAGTCCACCAATCCTCCATTTCGGTCGCTGCATAGTTATCCGATCGATCCTGTGTCGGTGCTTTTCTGATCCTTCTTCCACGATGTTCCTCTGTACAGAACAATGACTACAAACATGTAATAAATTCGACCACTAGCTAGCAGAACACCGCCTTTCTCGGAAAAAGTCTCACAAACACCAATGAATGAATGTTTGATATCAGTTGTAAATGAATGAATGTTGCAGATTTACGTTTGCATCAACTTGAATCAGTGTAGGTCGATCACCGACCACAAAAATATCCATCATGCGTTGTAATCGATCGAAGATCTGGAAAGTGATGAATAGCATGTATTGAAAGACATGCATGTTCTTCATGTGCTAGAAACTAGTGCGAAGTCTGAATCATGATCCACACTTTAGTGAAAGATCAAACGACCTACAGATATATCGAATTAATGCAATCATCATCTGCTTTGATCGAACGAGTGGTACTGTTTGTGCTTGAAGTATCGTAGGAATATTCTCCCGCTTACTTTTGAATCTGCGAATTCAGATTGGCCTAGAACATTCTTCCCTCGTACATCATTACCAGCAAGTTTCACAAGGACGAATCGCCGATTACAAACGTGTTGCAGCAAAGGGAGGGACGAACGTAGTCAACGTACCCCCCCCCCATTGAAGCTTTCTACGCGGCTGCTGACTGTAACAGTGGAACGGGACGCTGCTGGGGTCGAAAAGTGGCCGATGGATGACAGAGAATCCTTTCAGTTCTTTCTTTTTTTTTTCTGAAATAGAAGAGCAGATGTTCATCCTTGGAAATATGTGCATAAAGGAAGGGGAGGTTTTGCAGTGGTTTGATCTCCATCCAATGAGTTCTTGTGGATATTTTCAAGCAAGTCACTCACTTGGTACTCAAAAGGATGATTTCTGTTGCTAGTGAAGCAAAATGAAACATTCAAAAGTAGAAAACACCAAAGTGTGCAAGAAGAACTAAGTCTCATTTCAAAACATCATGGTGAAGTATATACAAGGATGAACTAAGTCTCATTTCAAACATCATGGTGAAGTATATACAAGGATGAGAGAGAAGATTAATAATTTTCTTTTCCTATTTGTCTAAAATAATCCTACCTAGTCGTTTGACAAGTCATCTGTAATGACATGACAAGCTTATAAAGAAATAATATAAGAATTTTAACAATTTTCATGGTGAATAGCATGTTGTTTCAAGGTTAAGTGTTGTTTCTTAGTATTATAAAAATTTCTTGGTAGTAATGGCAACAAAAAAATTCATGACTAGCCATTATTGGATCATAATCATTTTTCTTCAATGCGTCATTTACAGAATTCAAACTATACAAGAGTTTGAGACTTGTTTGTTTCTTGCAATGTATTTTTTGAGTCTTAGACCAATGTTTGTGTGGCCTTTCTTTCAAGAAGGTTTTGACTTTCCTAACTCCTTCATTTTGGGGCAAGCTTAGACACAATAAATAGTAACTTGTCCAAAAGACTGCAACACAAAGACAGAAAGAAAGAAGCAGCGCTCGCATCAGCTTTTGAAATACAAATACGAATTACCGATTGCACCACAGCTGTGAGAGATAGGAGACAAACCTTGAACAGCCCATCGGAAAGATGGAGACCAATAAGGCGGCAGTCTGGATCAACAATGCCAATCTGAAAAAAGGACAAAGTTCAGACACTCTAATATCAAAATTCGAACGGATATTCGCACGTAGGACAACTCGAACAATGCCTGCTCTTTGGGAGTCAGCAAGGTCACATACCTCGAGATAACGGTGAAAACAATCCATTGAACCACGTGAGTTGGAATCCATTGCTCTCGATCAAGCTACAATCTCCGGCTCCATCTCTTCCCCGTCACTGCCACCGCCAAGCACATAGCAAAAAACTCAAAAAACATTCGCATTATCATTCCAGGTTTTTTGAGTTTTCGATATAGCATCTACTCTTCCTGATTTTTCCATCATTTCCGGGATTAGGGTCATTGCAAGAAAGACCGACTGGTTTTGGTAGCGTTTTGCATAGTACCAGCTTCTACAGAACTTTTAGGAACTGGAAAGCAAAGTGCATCGGTGGAGTCTGTTCGAACGATGGATTCTGGGAGAAATACTTCACGTGTTGCGGTGCAAAATGGTGTCCAAGATATCATGCTTTAATCCCGGAAATGATGGAGAAATCAGGAAGAGTAGATGCTGTATCAAAAAACTCAAAAAACTTGGAATGATAATGCGAAACAAGTTTCAAAACCCTCGGACGAACTCGATTCCTACCAAACCAACACCATCAACATTGTCGTCAGCAATTCACCTCCAGCCAACAACCCTGGAGCTCCACGCGCGCAGACCTGGAAGCACCGACTGGAACGATTACATTCAGATTTTGAACACCGAGTCCCAAAGAGCTCCACAGTGGAAAACTAAAACTGGAAACGAGAGAAAGGTGGAACTACACGCCATCCCGTGTCTGTGATCCACCAAATTGTGTATAAATTACATACGCCATCTTGAACTCGGCGTCACCAACGACGAAGTCGAGAAACTGTAATACGGAGTACCTTCTTTCAATCACAAAAGCTGGACCAAGGCCAAATCCATCAGCTGGTTCTCCGTTTCCAGTTCGGAGCTCCTCGTCACCGTTCGTCTCCCGAGAAACCGAAACACAGGGAACAGGCAGACGCGAACATGAGAAAGCCTAGAATACGAAAACTCTGGAAAAGCTACAGTGTCATTCAAATTTGGATGAGAATGAAAAAGACAGGGACATTCATTCGTCCAAACAGGTTGGCTAATGAATCTCATATCTATCCTTTAAATCAGGCTGTTTGTTTGTTACGTTCAAATCTCCCAAACCATGCATCCGCCGGTGGCGTGCTTGGTACCGTCGGAAAGCTCTCGGCGAGGAGGGGTGCACAGGCTTGGTTTCGTGGCGTTCCAACCTACGGGCTGAAAGTTATTGATTTTTGAGTTATTTTTGTTTTTGAAAAAATAAAAAATTACTTTTACTTTTATTTTGCCTGGCAACGGCACAGGGTACACTAGTCTGGAATTGAAATTAGATTGTGATTTAACCCTTAACCCTTGAACGCCGCGAAGGACGTTTTGTGTCCTTTGAATGACAAAAAAACTCATTTGGTGAGTGGATACTCGCCAATTTTCATCCGTTCTTTTTGTGAAAGTGACCACACATATGTCAATCATCATGGCAAGTCAAATTTAGTTTTTTTTAATTGCTTCCATATTTTCAAGTAGCCCTAATTCTATGAAGATAGTAAAAAATTTCACATGAAAGTGTTCTGTGCCATGCTGCCCTTTTTGCAATTTTTGAATAGGTAACATCGGGTATTGGTTTGTACAATTTTTCCAAAGCTAATCATGTTTGTGAATAGTGTTTTTCTCCTCCGTCAAGCACTACATATTACACCCCGCCTTTCCCCATGGTGATTGGTTTGTCCTTTAAGGGTTAAAAGACGGACCTATTACTGCGGGCAAAAACGGGGTGCAATATGTAGGGCTTGAGCAAGGGGGAAAACACTGTTCACGCACATGTTTAGCTTTGGTTAAATTGTTCAAACCAATACTTGATGCTACCCATTCAAAAATTGCGAGAAGGGCAATGTGGCACAAAACACTTTCATGTGAAAAACTTTACTATCTTCATAGAATTAGGGCTACCTAAAAATATGGAAGCAATTAAAGACACTAAATTTGACTTCTCATGATGATTGACATATGTGTGGTCACTTTCAGAAAAAGAACGGATGAAAATTAGTGAGTGTCCACTCAACAGATGGTATTTTTGTCATCTAAAGGACAATAAACGTCCACCGTGTCGTTCAAGGGTTAAATGTTTGAAATTGTGCACAATTGAATTTTGCTATCTTGGATTTTTGGTGCAAAATCATGGTGGAGTTACCCATTATCAACTACACACCMATAGCTAATCTAAGGTAAAAGACCCCATTGTGGACAAAATTAGAAGTTTGCSCTCATGTGGTTGCCAAGGGTTTCATTTTTTTCCCCACATGGAGACAAATGTGAGAAGCGGTGAGAGCAATTGAAATTACACTTTTTTGTTATGAATTTTTGAAGGATTGAGCTCATCACTAGACAACCCCCAAACCATCAAAAACTACATCCATGATGTTCATTTGACTCACCTAAAGCGGTCAAAATATTTTATAAAGCAGAAGGCTTTCTACAACAAACTTACATAGAAAAGCAAGAATTTCCTATCAAAAACCCCAATTATTCTATCACCATCATCTAAGACATCGATTTTGGCCCAATCCTAATATTTTGAAAAAATCATGTCATAGAGACATTAGTGTCCAAAATGGAGCTTTTGTCCATAGTGGATTTTTTCACCTTATAGGATATTTGGATATACAATTGATGCTAGAATCATTGMTTTTGATGATGATTTTTCAAGGTTGGGAGTAATTAGGTCATAACGTAGGACGGTCACAAAGTTAGTAAGAGGTAGTGAGCAAGAAAGTAGTTTTGGAGTGAGTGATTATGAAATGTTTTGGATTTTGGTTACAAATTCCAACCAACTTCTCCCTCTCAAAATTTAGAGTAGTTCTAATTCTAAGAATTTTTTTTTTATTAATAATCTTTGACATAAGCRGGCAAYAATGYASACTATCAAATATWGTAGCTTTCTTSYGTCTATACACCGCTTGCTAGTTGGRTRATCATATGTATTTTAGATATGACAATTTTCATGAGCTATATACTTTAATAAGTGTTTCATATGGATTTTCACAAATGTATTCATAGGATTTTTTTCATGTTGTAATTATGTACCACGTGATTGATCAAGTAAATAGAAATATYAGKTCGYTGAATGTCTTGTCAAGGAGCTCCTATGTATGAAGTGTTTAGGCCATGTACAAGCCTTGCCATTGGATTGCGTGTAAAGCCTTTGACAATAAAACAATAAAAATGGATGCTTGAAAATTAATTATTGACATGATCAATCAACAAAAATGATGTTACAATCATCTTTTTGTTGGCTATGTTTTTGCATTATACGTTCCTCCTCATCGGAAGCTCATGAATATGTTGGCAAGGGCTTGGCCAAGGTCTTGGGCACCATTCCAACATCGTGTTACATTCACTAGAAACATAACGTCTATATTAATAAACTTAAAAAATGTAGAAACTTTTAGAGCATTTGTATCCATTTGGATTACTAAAAGTTGGCATCTATTATTAAAGTGCCTTCAAAATTCTTTTGTTCCACCTTTGGTCACCAAATGTGCCCAATAAATAGCCAATTAACTAGTCATTAAGTGGAATGGTGAAAGTATAGAGAATTAGCAAAATGAAGTCTTTTGAAGTTTAGTTTCTACTTGATATGGAAACTTTAAATTTTTTTCTTAAAAGAAGCGTTTTGTTGAAGTTGAACATCTATAATGAGCTTTAGATATGAAGTGGCACAAAAAAAATCTTCTTACAACAAATATGTTTGACATTTGAGTTATTTGTAAAGTCCCCCCACTTTGGGCATAACGTTTTTTGAAGTTGAGAAGGCAACTATAGTTGAAGCGTCAAACTTTTTTGCAAGATACTTATGTTACACGACTCCAAAAGTGGGGACCAAACATTTTTAGGCACCATTTTGATGGAAAAATAAGTTTCATACCCACTTTTATTTCGACTTTTTTAACTCAACAGGCTTTTTCACAAAACTCATGAGTTTAAACCCCAATTTAGTGTACTTTACAAATAACTCAATTGTGATGTACTTTTATTCTGAAATTTTCATATTTTCAATGCATATTTTGTATTTGACTTGAATTTTCTTCATTTTTTCTCCAAAAATTCAAGATAATTTGAAATTTTCAGTAAAAACATCTGAAATTTTTTATGAAATGTACAAAATGCGCGATTTCCTCTCCGGAAAATAAAAACCAAATATTCACTTCAAAATATAGCAAAAAATGAAAGACACATTATGAGGAATTTTCAAGTTTGACTACATGGTCGTTGCCTCCGTCATTTGGGGGAGGAAGTTTGKCTGATTATGCAGCATGGATGGCCGCTCGATTCTCCGCACGGTTCCGGACCCGTCAGCTCCGCAGTGTGAGCATCAATGGGGAAATGGCAGCACCTGGGCATGGAAGTTGGTGGTGGAGAAGGACATGCGATAACTCCAATGGCGTCGCAAACTCGTAAGCCGCGACGTGGAGAGCTTCTGGTGGAGAGCTTCCGTGTCTTATGAACATTGCGCTTTTTAACGGAGGGATTCGATTCTTTAGAGTTYCAATTCCATCACCAGATTCTTTTTACGTGTTGATTGATGTGCGCAGAAAATCCGAATGCCTTAGTGAATTTAGCGTTCAATTCGTGCCCATATTGTAATTATGTCTTCAGAATTTGTAGCTCGCATCTGCACATGGCATTCATAAGCGAAGATTCTGCCATTTTCTGTGTTGCGCAACCGAGTTTCAGGTCACCCTTGCCTCCTCTGAATTTGACTCAATTACGACTGAATTGAGCTGAATTGGACTGAATTGGAGAGCAATGTTAGATTTCGGATGCTCGCGTTCATGGGAAGGRCGGAGAGGTGAGGGATTGTGAGCTGTTGCAAGGGATGCATTGGAGGTGCTGGTATGGGAGTTGTTGCCATGATTSGATGTCATGGCGCATTTCCACGGGTGGTGTTTCCTTTCGACGTGGACTTGACCCCTCGCCGTGCCGGCTCTTTGCTTGTGGTGTATGCTTCTGGGAAGGTATTCATYTGTCTGTTCATTCCAGCTGCCTGCAGGCGTTTTAGGTTTTAAGAGGTTTTGTGAAGAGCAATCCATGTCGTTCAATTAGGGAAGATTCTTCAGAGAAATTCTGAGGTGCTTAATACCGGTCTAATGCCTGTGAATCCCTTCAACAGTACATTTGACCTAAGTGCACTTGGTGAGAATTAATTGTGAATCTTTTATATTAGAGCCAAGAGAAAATGGAACACAATGCAGTGTGCTCGTTGTTTTTTAATTTTTGGAGTTGCATTGCATTAGYTTTTAATAAACATGCAGATGTTTATGCTCTTTCTGAACTTCCTGACTCCTGCGTGAGAATGCTAAAACCAAGAAAGTTTCCACTAATGGAATGTTAGCATGTGGCAGTTTTCATTTGTTCAAGGTTGCTACTTAAACGGCATTTAGTGAAATTGTAGATTTATGGTTTAAGAATCCTGGTGGAATTGGGGCATCTATCTTATATGGGGGATCTCCGAGTATATTTTGAACGTAGCATGCTCCGTTCACCCAAGCTGTTTATCCATTGTGACATGCCTGGCAAATTTGTTGGCTATTTAGAATCAAGAGCCTCAGCCACGAAGGATCACCTCCAATGTCAAACGTAATCTTCATCTGCTGAAGATCTTCAAGGTGCTGATTGCTGCTCTCTTTTGTTGTTGTCTGTTGATATGTCGATTGTGGCATTTCCTTCAAATTAACAGGGATCAATGAAAGTGTTTGCTGTACTTCTGAGGAGCCTGTTCGTAGCTTAGTAGTCCCTCCGTCCCGAAGTAAGTATCAACAGTTTTGTTAAAAACATTTGATACCAATTTCATCGATCACGTTATGAACAGCATAAATACAGAAGCTCGAAATTTTATGTCACCAGAATCGATGAAAAGCATTGCATGCGTTCTATGCAAWCTAAATTAAATKCGACAGAAMAAAGCCTCCATTAGACCTACTYAAAGTCCCTTAAAARAACATGAGGTCCAAAAAAGGACACTTAATTCAGGACAGAGGGAGTATTTTCTTAGGCTAAGTGTATAGTGGCTATTGTTAATGAATTCGTTGTTTGTCTACCTGAAAACGACTTTTTATGATAAGAAAATGAGTTGCTGACTTGGCCATCGTGTTGTTTTAGGAATTTGCAAAGAAGCAGACATCCTCGCCTAGGCCCGCTACGAGTTATCGCAAGAAAAAGATAGATAAGCTGGACATGCCTGATAGCGCTGACGATTACGAGGATCCTACTACAAAGCTTTACCAGTACGTTTCTTTTCAGGGATGGTCATCATCAGATTTGTGTGTTTTAGGTTGTAGTCCATTGCTGTTATGTGCCGCAACTCTAAGGACCTAGAGGCCCTAATCGGCTCATATTTTTCAGTAGTTTTGAGTAAGGCGTATGGGAACTTTCTTTGTCCAAGTTTATTTAATTTTTCGCAAACACCTGCAATGTTCTTCCCAATTTCTGATCATGTAAAATTTGGCCCCATCTGATTTATTTTATTTCGACACTTCGATCGATCGAATTGGTCACTTCAAACCGTGAAACCTTGGTCCTTTAGGGTTTAAGTTATTGGACATGGTAATGTGTGGCAGCACCACCGATGGCTTTGAGCTGGCGACACCGGTCCTGTTAGTTGATGGTTACAATATGTGTGGCTATTGGCCCAAGCTGAAGAAGCATTTCGCACGTGGTCACCTGGACACAGCTAGGGACAAACTTGTGCACGAACTTATTACATTYGCGCATATAAAAGGTGATTTCATATGTACATAGAAAATCTGCCTGTTTGCCTGTTTKCCTGGCTTGCTTGAATTCATACGCTGAATTTTGAACATGTGAGTCCTCTTGTTTCAAACATCCGCACGTTTGTTGCTGTTTAGATCACTTTGATGCCCTTTTAGGGTTCCCTGGATTAGTGTAGGAGATGCGACTTCAGATGATTCTTTGATAGTTTCTGTGGGTATGCATTGTACGACTCTTGCATTGATCAGGTTGAGCGACAGTTGTTCTCACAGCGGTTCATTTGACAATGTTTGCAGGTGTGAAAGTAGTTTGTGTTTTTGACGCTGTTATGTCTAAACTGCCCACGCACAAGGAAGTTGTGAACAGGTAAACAAGGAAGTGCAATCGTACCAATGTTTCAGAGTAGACTTTGGGCTTTCATTGAAGAACGAGTTTATTATTGTTCCAAGTTGTACATTAGAGTCTGATTGTTATTTCCTTTTGAGATATGCAATCGTTTTTGGTGTCCCTAGTAGAAATCCTCCCAATACCTCTACCAGAGGTGATCTAGAAAATTTGGTCTCGTAAAACAGTGCCAATTGTAATGTAACTGTGTTTTCATATCACCTTCTCTACTAGTGTGACTATTAAATAAAATCAGGTGACATGATCCGTACGAGGTTATTAATTGTGAAGGTGGTTCATACAGTTGTCGTCAGCACTGTTAGACGAATATTGGAGGTCTCTGGAGACTTATGGGCTAACCCATTGGCCGTAGATGGCCTCTTTTGTTGTTTGCAGTGTGGATGTCGTGTTTTCTGCGAGTTCAGATTCGGACTCATGGATTGAGAGAGAGGTAAGTAATTATCTCACCTTATGTGTACATGATCATCTTTTCGGTCTTCTGTTTCTTAGAATACCAGGATACTTGTGATTGTACTGTGAGCCCTTACTCTCACCACAGAARTGTAACATTGTCGAGAGTAATTGTTCTTTTATGTTGAGCATCACAAATTTCCATTCAACTCAATATTGCATCTTTGAATAATTTTTTATGGACAGGTCACATTGTTAAGGGCAGATGGTTGTCCTAAGGTTTGGGTGGCCACTTCGGATAGTTTMCATCAACAGGCTGCACATGGCGCGGTTTGTAACCTATCTTAAGAATTTTTTTCTGCAACGAACTTGTCCAAGCTTGCTGTGCAGTTCACAAAGTAATGAATTGTGATTAGTACTTTTACCCAGTAATTAATATAAATATTTTCACTCTAGGTTACAAGGGAAGCTAAATTTTCTTTCTAAGAAGCCCACGAAGTCGTATCCTTGGTTTGACTAGGGCCCACAGTAACAGTGATCCGAGAGGTTATCAGCAGTGATCAACAATGTGTGCTTACAGTTATTATTTTACTTCTCTACCATTTATCTCTGGAGATCAGATGTATGAGCCTAGTTTTGTATTTGTTTCAAGTTATTTATGAAGCTATAAAATTCAAGCGTAGCCTTCAAAGGTTAACTATGTCTTTATGGACTGAAAATTAATATGACATTTGACTGTGGATGCAGGGTGCCTTTATTTGGAGCTGCAAGAACCTCGTATCAGAGGTGCGCTTGCAGAAATTCTCACCGTCCAGTTTTCACCGATTCAATCGGTGAATCGATTTGTACCCTCGTCGAATTTTCATCCCAGTCAGATTATTCCCGCAATCTCCTGAGCAGTCCATATGCCACTAGTAGAAAACCCTCTCCCTCAGAGGTATTCTAGAACTTCTTCATGCTTATAATCAACACAAAATATGCTGATGGGATACTCCATGTTGAATGTAGATCAACGACGCAAAGCAGGAGCTGCAGGAGTTACTGCACGATGACTCGTATGATTTTCCTCTTCGTCTGAACTTGCACGTTGTAATTCTATTTCAGGAAGTTTCTAGTTCTTGATTTCTGGCATGAATGTGTTCTAGTTATTGGGTTTACATAAGGATAACATTCGACTTGTCCTAGTTTTAGAATCTGTTATGATATAGTTCTTGGTGTTCTGCAGGGTTTATTCAACAAAAGGAAAGCTCTTGGAACACAATCTGGATCCTGAAGTGCGGGATGCTCTGCAGGCTTTGAAGCAACAGTTGCGATCTGAACCAGACAAGCTTGGAACTGACTCTGAAAGAACCCAATAACCAACGGTCATTTGGAACGGCTAGGCATGTTCCTACCAGAACTTAATTAACAGGTATCAATTACCAACCCTGACAGAGTGTGACGTGCTTGGTTCAAGGYAKGAGCCCGGCTTTCCTTTCTGTGCCTCCGCACATCTTTCGTACAGGGTATTGAATTTTTTTTATCAACGATTGTCGCACCCAGACATTATTATACCAATGATWCGACGGCAAGTTTTGACAAGCAATGCCGCTCCTGATTGGAAGGCAAAATTTAGTCCATGGTGCTGATCCTCATTTAGGTCAGCTCATCAAGCAGGTAGACAAGGTAAAGGACACAAGACTCGCGACTGAGTTCTGTGTCCAATTGGAGAGTTTTCGGCGTTTAATTTGTAACACTACTTCTGCATCAATGCATGAGGTCCATTATTCATTTATGTGGTCACTGTATTTTGTGAACATCTGATTGGACAACTTCCGCTTGTAAAGTTGTTAACACATGTCCGAGGTAGTGTCATTAGAAAGGTTTGAAGTACGGGTTGTTTTCTCCCTAATTGAATTTGCTCACTTTTTAAACTTGGCGTTTAGTTTGGCCAAAAGAATTTCAGCGTGAACATTGTAAATTTCCCTTTGTCATGAGCTCTGTGTATGTATCTCTAACAAATGATTATCTACTTTTGGCAGCTTTAAATCATTTTCAAATGTTGGTAATAAATTATCTCCCAACAGGAAGAGGGAACCACCAAGCAGATGACCCAGAGAGGTACAAGCCACATCTTCTCCATGGCTGCGACATTTTCCATATTKCTAGTTAACATTCAACAATAAAAAGAAACTGAGAAGATTAAGTTTAKATAAAAAAAAATAGTGACAAGAATTATACCTGTCAGCTTCAAAAAAATGTGATCCATGACGCTCTCAACATTGTCATCTAGAGGACAATAGTATAAACGCCCAGACCAAGCATGGCGACGCCGGTAGTCGTTTCCATCCACCGAGTTCAAACTGTAGACATTGCAGTACTCCTTTAGCTGGCGGATGAAAGGCAAGAACTGTCAAGCATATGAAAGTGTAAGTATGACATAATTCTCAAACGAAGCAACTCCAGAAATGCAGCTAGTCGTCCATGTATATTTCGAATGACTAAAACAAAGCGCCTCAGGATGTCAATTAGAAAYGCAGGTGGCGTTCGCAAAGGGGATTCCCAGAGAGTAAAACCAAAATAGAAAATCACTGACCAAGTGGCGATTCAAACCGCCTTGATAAAGTTGATCCGGCACCGTGTTAGAAGTAGCGACTACTACGATGCCCATGGGCCACAGGACTTCAAACAAGCGCTTCAGCATGAGAGCATCCGCTATGTCTGTTACTGTGGTTCMAGTCAAATAGTCCACAATGCAAAGAGATACTTGTTAATCTTGGGATACAGTGATCAAATCAAAGCACAGCATATAGGGCGATTTGATGATTAACTTCAAGGCAATGTTTTGTCAAGAAAGACCAGAATGATTATGTATTACTCAGCTGACAGAAGCACTAGTAGAAAATTCAGCACTAGAGGCTCTTTTTTTGTAAAATCTAGCTGCATTACAATTGGCAGGGTTTAGCACGACTAGGTTTTCTAGAATACCACTTAGGAGGGTGGGGGGTTAGTGGTGAAAGTTAGTCAATAGAAGAAGACGACATRCCTTCAACTTCGTCTAAGCACAGTAGACGTGATTGGTCAAAAAGCTGCAAGGCCACCAGTTGGACTGCGTTGGAGACTCTCCCGTGCTTGTGCAGCCGTTTGTGCACATCCAGCCTAGCATAYTCAAATTCTTACCATCAGGTACYCGCAGCATGYAGCATATTACGATACAGGAGAAGTACTACGATCGTTGRATTAGCAACTCTAAGAGCAAAGAGAGGCCAACATGAATGAATGGAAGTGCACACGGCGTTTTCTGCGCACAGGTACTTGGTTGTAGAAGAGATCCATCAGAAAAGTTTTGCCAGTTCCCACAGTCCCATGCATGTACATGCCCTTCGTTGCTGGAGGTCGGTACCACCTGGCTATTGGCGTCCACCACCTGCCAAAGCCGAATTCATGAGTACACTCACAATCAGGTTTATGCAATTAGAACGTCCATAGAACGTCATTGCTAGACTTRAACATCTTTTATTCTGACAMCAACTTCAAAAATGTTGAGGAAGCGTATGCAAAAGCACATCTGAGTTTGAAAGCATTTAGGGGTTTAGTAARAAAGTTTACYGATAAACGTAGAGAAATAAAAGATTTCAAATTAGGATTTACTAACCTGGTCTCCTCAGCCTGTCCCAATTCTTGATAAAGTTTCTCAAGTGCTTCCACAGCTCTCTCCTGCTCATATCCAAACACCGTAAATGTCAAATTAACATCGACCTTTCTTATTTAAGAAGGTATCATCAAAAATAAGAAACACGTTGACGGACCCTTAAAAATACATATACGCACTAAAGTCATCACTTCAGTAATCTACATCATCTTCTACTTCTTCTGTTTTTTCCTTCAACAAGATTGTCATATAGCAACTGATTCCTAGTCCTAGAACTAAAATTGCAACTGCATGTCARCAGTCTTTACCAARGCACTCGCATTGACATRAATCACAGTGTTTCTTCTAAACWGAGTGGCTGTCAAGAATCACGTAACCCTAGATTTTTGAAAAAATTTCCCCAAGCAAGAATCATCGAAGAACTATGAATCGGGAAAAAAACACGGAACGAAGGACCCRCCTGCGCCATATTTCCAGGCTCCAACTCGCCTCTCCGAACGTAGTCTTTGTAAGTTTCCAAACAACCCGAGCCAGCAGTAATCCCATACCACCGCAGTTGCATCCTCTCACCTGCCACAAATAAACATATCAACACAGCAACCTTGCCAATTGTAAATAACCAATCCTTTCTCCTCCCAAACATGAGCTCCATACCAAAATTCGAAATCAAATCACCGAGATCATCGAATACAGAGGAAGGATGCAATGAAGCTCACCCCGCGGGAGGAGAGAACGCAAACACGACGCCATCACGAATCATAACCTGAGTTCACCATGGCCAAAATGAAGGTCCAAATCACGTACTAAGCTCCCAGCACARAAACGAACTCTGGCTATGGCGGATTGATCAGCAAGGCCTGCGGCATTCGAACCGATTTCACCCATCGCCACGCTTCTCAGAAGCACTCACGTCTCTGAAGGAGAGTGAAAAGCTTCTGGTTACCTTCAGCTGGCGCTCGATCATGTCCACCTGGGTCGAATTACATCCACGTCAAATGCCACGGGGCATTGATAGTCACCTGCAAGCATGTGGTATGAAAATGTCCCTTCGTAGAMTTTTTGTTAAGGTTATTTTTGGTAGATAATAAAGCTTACATTCTTTTTACTTGTTCATGTTAGTAAGGACATATATTTTACTTTGATATCAAAATACATTGTCTTTGTTTGTAATTTATTATTAGTTCTATTGTAAGATTTTGGACATGCACCAAATATACTTTTGCCCTCTACTTTGTGACTATTTTTTTAACTTTTATGCCTAGAAAGGCATTGTATCAATTGAAACTAAGAGCTCTATCAATATGCATATACAAACTTTTAAGGCTAAGAGATTTTTTTATGGATGTGGTTCTAACTCTTATATGTTGCACTATCTATACTTGTATCAGGCACAAGATCAACTTATTAGGTCTATCTAAATGTTGTTTAGACTTTTGTGCATTGAGATTGCCTGTGGTATTGTGGTTAGTCGAAGTTCCTAGCTCAAATTACATTTAGTAAGAAATACATGTCATACGCTAGAGGTTATAAAGCTAAATGTAATAAAGAAGCAATTGAGGGTAAACGCTACATTACAATTAGTCTTGTGAACTCCAATACCCAATTTTTGAATACAAAGATATATGGAACATATTTTTTACCATAATTGATCAAATTGGAATTCATATTTGGAATCAAAGATCCCAGAATAGTTAGAAGTTATATAGATTAAGCAGCTGCAAAACGTTGGGCACACAGAGACTAGTTGTATTCTAGTTTTGGCCATAATGGAGCAAAATTCTTATAATTAATCTYTCAAAATTTGCTAGATGCTAATGGAAGTTGTAAAAAGATTCTAGGTTTTTTGTTTTGAATCTTTTTGAAGAACATTATAGTCACTATAAGAAAACTGCGTTTTTGGTGACTGTTGAAAAAAACATGGACTGCGTTGATTTCTACGCGTTGCCTGTCATCGTTGATGTCGTCCGAAATACATTTTTTTTTTAACATGGAAAAACATGCCGAAATTTCCTCAAACGTCACGTAAAACATGAAGATTTCTCGTGATGTCACTAAAAATCGGTCAACTCCAAATTGCTGTGAGTGTGGCACGTGGAGGGGTCCACAGTGCCACATCAACTTTTTTTTGGGCAGCTCTTGCCACGCGGACTTTTTCTTCCAAAAAATTGGGCTGCCTGGGGCAATGACATGGACCCATGAAAAATGCTAACGTGGACCCCGAAAAATCTGATGTGGCTCTTCCACGTCAGATGCCACGTGGACAGTTCGAAGAGGGTTTTGGGTCCGCTGGCTTATTGTTTGTGACGTCGTACACAACGTCACAGCTTGTTTTTTATAACGTTGTATACAACATCACAGTGTTACTTGGGACATCAATACAAACGTCATCTTATCATGCAAGATGTGGTGGTTCATTTGCAAAACACATCGTACACTGTACACCATACATTATATACAGTACACCATTCAAAATACATCATACATTATATACCATACATTATATACAATACACCATTCAAAATACATCATATAACACTTTTCTATGTTATTTACATGTCTTTTGTTGACATGGTGAGACTTTTGAAAAGGTTGGGTCCTTTTTTGCTTCAAACATGCTTGTTTGTTCATCTTTAGTTTAACCCTAAAGTCCCATTGTTCCCTTGGGGGACAAAATGGATTTTGGGCATGCTTGTACATTGTCAATATTTGTTGTGATTTTTTGAAACTTTGTCGGAAGATTAAGAAATTAGAGCCCTTTGTGTGCATGTAATTTTTATGCTAATTTGACTTATGGTTTTGAAGTTAGAGAGCAAAACCCCCTTTTTATAGGTCCAGGGGCAGGGCAGGCATGACAAAATTGCTTTGACTTTGAGAAGGGCAACGTAGTGCACAAGGGTGGATAACAGGTGGACACTAGAGTTGGAGGTCTTTGCGACTGGTGGATGAAGACCAATAGATGGAGCAGAGTATCGTCGATTGGAGGGATCCTTGTAGAAGGGGTTCTTTTGGAGGGGTCATTCTGGAATGCCAAATTGGTTTGGCGCTTGTTAACCCTTGAAGGACGGACCAGTGGCCGTGGAAATCATGCATTTTGATACCGTGTGACATCATCTACTTTGAAAAAGTTAAATATATTCATTGGAAGTCAAAGTATTGTAGAAGATCTCCCCTTTCCACCCCTAATATCGAGGATGAATGATTGCATTTCTATCCTACAAAGAAAGATTCTTTGCCATTCATCGGATGCAAAACGTCCTCGGCGTCGTCTAAGGGTTAATGAAGTACACTACAATGAACTGGAGGGAACTTTTACGTTCTTGATATTGGGAACTTGTAAAGGAACTCCAATGGGAACACGCTGGGTTCAATGGAGACATACTGGAACCCGTTTTTTGAAGTTGCTTAGTGCCATTTGATGTTCAAGTGATAGCCTAGGCCTTCAAATTTGCATAGACTTTTGAGAATGTTTTTTTTTTTCAATTTTTTTTGTGGAATCTTTTGGAAAATTATTGAATCTTTCAATCTACCGTTGGGATTCATGAGATTTGAAAGAATGGAGTTGAAAAACTCATTGCAAAAAGGTGTAGTGTATTGTTTTTTTTCACAACATAGTTGCACTACAAGATGTTCTTGGAAGTGTTCTAAGTCTTCAAAAACCTATGAAAATTGGTGAAGATGTTCCTAACATGATCTAGAATATTCTAAAATTTTAAATTCAAGGTCTTTAGTGCAAAAGATTTCCACAGATGGTGGTCAAAGTCATCTGAAATTTTAGGGAAGGATCCAAAAATACTTCTTTTCCAACTTTGAATGCTAGTATCTCTCAATCCGTACGGTCAAACTTGATGAAATTTTTATCACACAATTTTAAACAAATTAAGTACAAGATCCTATGGTTACATTCTAAAAATAGTTTTTTACGCTTTTTTGGATGAACGCAGCGGAAATGGCAGTTTTGAGTGGTTTTTGACAGAAAACTATGGCCTTGGGACTTTAGTGGTTAAAAGTTGTTATTCATGTTGACAAGTTTTACTGTGTAGTCAAACTTTCACTCAATAATCAAAACTACCTTCCAAATGCATATGAGTAGTCTAATCAATGTACAAACACAACCAACTTAGACATACTTCCCAATTATTTTTGACCCCCATCTATAATCTTGTTTAATACAAAACAAAGTCAAAATGTTAAGCAGATAGATAGCTTGTCCTATTTGAAAAGAAGAGGTCATATGGCTCATGATATTAGTACTATTTAAGTGGGCATTTTTGTGTTTTAATTAACATACTTTGTTGTTGTTGTAGGGTTCCTAATTTCAATCAAARTTCTTTCATTTGGAATAGCAAATTTGAGTACTTAGGCCTTAAAGGACAAATCAACTTGACTATTTGGTTTACTTTTTTTATTAATGTTAAAATACACATTTCAAACTCTTGATAATCTTCCTAATGCGACAAGAAGTAGCTAAAATCTATATTAAAATTTTCATAGTTTAATATTTGAAAATGAATTTTAATTTATTTTTAAAAACATTTATTTCTCTAAAAATCATAATAATTACAAAATATCTTAAAATGGTTTCAAATTTTAATTGAATTGAAGATAATAGTGATAAACATCATGGTGTAAGGTAGGATGTCCATAAATTGTTGATTTACGTGTTGGAATTTGGAGAGGTGAAACTTCTTGAAATTTTTTTCAATAAATTTCCCTTGAAAAACAAGTGGAATTGGCATCTAACAAATAGAGACAAGAAACTTGTTTTTCTAAAGAACTTTGAATACATTTGAGGAAAATTGATGCCTTTGGAAGACAGTAAATTCCCAAATTGTGGGAACTTTGGTAACTCTACCACATAAGCTATTTGACTTGGTGTTGGGATTGCATGTCAGATAATAGTATTTAATGAATTTTTTAATTATTTATTTTTGAAATTATTTTAAAGAAATTTAAATAATTTAAATAAATTTTGTATTTATTCAAAAAAAATTAATCTAAAAAATGATGATAATTTATTAATTTAGCTAACAATGGTTGATTCACAGCATTAAGAATGAGCTTGAAACAATCTCCCAATGCCCTCAAATCTCCTCTAATTAAATTTTTCATGCAATCGTAATCATTACAGATTTACGGGTATCCTTGAGTGATTCCTAATTTTTGACTTATCAAATCTAATTATTGTCAAACACTCATACATTCTATATATGAATCTTGACTTGAATTATTGAATTCAACTACATTTTGGCTTTGTAGTCACCTATGTGCATCGCAATGGCACCTTTAGGATTATCTTTTATCCTTGTAGAGTATAGATAAAGTCCCACAACACTTCATTTTGTTCCGTGCTATGTTATGCATCATTTAAAAATCACAATCTAACAAAACCGTGTATCATGTCCTTTGAGGCAAACAAACTAAGTACTTTGAAATTTCTTTACTCATGAAGAACCTAGTAGTTCATGAGATTATAGATTCACCTTCTAAGCTAAAACAATATTAGAGGCACATAGACTCCATGGAATAGACTTAGCCCAAAGTCATGTTTTGCAAATCATCATGAAATACAGAAATCATGCAATACATGTATACAAACCTAGAAAGCAATATGTGAATCTTGAGAAACCATTACTTTGTAGATGCTAATATAAGAAKATAAGCCTAAAGTAAACTACCAAAAGATGTTTATTATTGATTGCCCAACAGAAAAATAATCTCCAATTTCTAAGTACTTTATCTTTAATAAAATTTGTTAGTGTTTTCATCTTGTTATCTGTGATGAAAATTGGAGGTTTGAACTTCATATACACCTTGAGTATTGGGGTGATTGCAACACAGACTTGTCCTATTTTTTTGTCCCCTTGGCCTTAAACAGATGGTTTTTTGCTCATAACTTTTGTGTCGTATTTTGGTGTCACATGAAATTTAAATTTAAGGTATATGTGGTAGATTTAGACATTATGTGATTTTTCTTGAAATTGTTTTACTATTTTTAAATAGCCCCTGATTGGATGTCTACTTTGGTCATTCTAGAGGTTTTTAGTCCTATTTTTGACCCCCATAAATCCGAATTTGAAGCTCAAAATTGGGGTACAAGGATTTTTACTAGAGTCACACAATCCCACAAAGAGATTTTTTGAGAAAAATAAAGTGTTCGCCTTCCACATGTGCTCAAAGTGCACTACATTTGCGCAAGTGCACAGAACACAATTTTTTTTCTCKAAGATGTAAATGGTTGAGGAGAAGCATATTCAAGTTATTAAAAATAGATTTTTTTATTTGAATTTTTTGAGTTTTTTGACTATTTTCTAAAAATAAAACAACAAAGTCTTCATTTCTTTAGTATTTTCCATTGTGCTTTTTTTGAAAATAACTTTTAGGGATAGATTTTTCTAGGTTCGGAATTCTAGAGAAATCCTATTTTCAATCTTTTACAAAATAATCCATAATTTATTTTATTTTTAAAATTTTTGTTCTATAAGTCACATGATTCAATGAAATAGGTCATTTTGAAACAAATAGGACAAGTGTTTCTTACAATCACCCATTACAAGGGTCTTCATTTGTGCTTATTGTAATGTTCTACACATTGAGGCTCTTGAAATAGGAGGTTCATTTTGATACTTGTATTATATAAGCAGCAATATTAGTTTCATCACCATCAATACTTAAGATATTTACCTATGGGGACCTCGATATTACTTGGAGCATATGCCAAACGGACCACCCAATTAGTCCGCCCATTCGCAACGGTCGGATCTGGCAGACGGCACTGCTGTCCAAGATAATTTTTTTTTACCCGACCAGTAAATTTTAAAAATTCAAATGTCACAAGACGTCTAAGGGGCAGTGCCATTGGACTTTAGACTTCCAAACATAACTAAACGTCTGGACATCTTGAAACCCCTGCTAAAAAAAAACAGCATCTTAGATGCAAATAGTGTTTGATTTATCATGGAAATTATAGACATGATTACAAACAATGGAGTTTGAGAATGATTATATATTCTACCTCATGGTCAATTTGAATGTTTCCAATAGTTTCCAATCTTTATATTTTCTACCTCATGGTCAATTTGAATGTTTCCAATAGTTTCCAATCTTTATATTTTCTACCTCATGGTCAATTTGAATGTTTCCAATAGTTTCTAATCTTTATATTTTCTCTTGGATTGGAGATACTATTGGAGCTTGGATTGGAGGCACTATTGGACCTTGGATTGAAGATACTATCGGAGCTTGGATTGGAGACACTATCGGAGCCTGAATTGGAGACACTATCGGAGCTTGGATTGGAGCTTGAATTAAAGAGGCTATTGGAGCTTGGATTGGAGACGCTATCAGATCTTGAATTGGAGATACTATTGGAGCTAGGTTTGGAGCTTGGATTGGAGGCACTATTGGAACTTGGGTTGGAGCTTGGATTGGAAATACTATTGGAGCTTGGATTGAAGATGTTATTGGAGCTTGGATTAGAAACAATCTCGGAGCTTGGGTTGGAGCTTGGGTTAAAGAGGCTATTGGAGCTTGGATTGGAGACGCTATCGGATCTTGAATTGGAGACACTATTGGAGCTAGGTTTGGAGCTTGGATTGGAGACACTATCGGAGCTTGGATTGGAGTTTGGATTGGGGCTTGGATTGGTAAATGAAGTGGTGATTGGATTGGAGCTTCTATTGACAAATTAGCTAGATTTGGAGTAGGATGGGCTATTGAGGATTCAATAGGAGCTAGAGGGGGTGAAGTAGTGCCATAAGGTATCACCGAAATATTGACAGAACTGTTGTGAGGAATTTGAACTATAACAATATTATCTTTTGAAACAAAAGTTGGACGAACACAATGAATTGGATTTGGCATGAGAAGTGACATTAATATTGACACAACTACAAACCTAATGAACGTCATGGTCTTCATAATGAAAATCACAATACTTGAAAATGAATTTTAGAAAATATATAACGCAATATCACAAAGATAAAATATGATGGTTGAAAACATTACATATTTAAAAAAATTTATTATTTATTTTTATAATTCACAATAACACTCACAGATACAATGCTATATTGCTTACAGTTGGATGAAGTAGAGTCTAAGTTTTATTTCAATTTTAGAATTTACATTTTATTTGCACTTTGTTTTTAACCTCTAACTATTTAGATAAAGTTTATAGTAAAATTTAGATAATCTATAATTAGATGAACAGATACTAAACACCAACATGAAGTAGAACTTATAATTGAATTGAATCCCAATATAGGAACATCTATGAGTGATTCAAAATGGTCTAAAATTAATTGTATACTTTTACTATTAACCAAAATTGAGATAGAAGTCATGTTTATTAATTTAATTTAAAAAAATAAAATTAGAAAAATATCAAAATCTTTAGAGTCTCTTTGACTAAGAGAATTCACTTTTGTTTCAATTTTTTTGGTAAGCCAAGCACAATGAAGCCAAGCCCGGGACATCCAGCAGCAGAGACTGCCATCTGCTATAGGGACAACTTGGTATAAGGTAGGAGGTCCTAAAATGGAGCGGGTTCTAAAATGGAACTGGAGGTACATTTCGCACTCTCCAATGTACAAGAAGTGTACATTTGAGAAGGTGGTCCGTTTTAGAGCCCATTGAAATGCACTTTTCTGCAACTTCAAAAATTCATAACTAATTCTACAAAGCTCCAAAAAATATAAAACAACTTGAGTTAGATGCCAATTCCACTTGTCTTTCAAGAAAAATTTACTAAAAATTAGTTACACCTTGCCAAAATTCAGTCTCAGCTATTAGATGCTCCATAATAGGACCTTCTACCTTATATTATCACTGGGACTTTACACCTACTGGTGCCGACCCTCTGCACTATGTCCCAAGAGGATTCGGGAAAACGCCTCCCTGCCCACCAGGTGGAAATTTCACTCTCCTCCCCACCCACCATCATTATTAGAGGAAAACACTATAATTATTTTTGATGATTGGAGTTCTTAGCTTAGTTGTAATGTAACGTCAATCTTTTTATATTTTTTTTTATAAAACCAAAAGGTCCTAGCTAGGAGTAGAGGTTACCCCTTCATATTCACCTTAAACGGCGCTACGCGCCATGTACTGAAGCTATGCGCCTAACGGCGCTCCGCTTCAGGCCTAGACCCTACTCGCTCCACTCCGTAGGGTTTAGGTGCTACAAAATTAAATAAACCATTTCGTTTTTCAAAGAAAACCTTGGGGTGGGTGGATTTGAAATTTCCACCTGGTGGGCAGGGAGGCATTTTCCCGAATCCTCTTGGGACATAGTGCCAAGGGGTGCCGACCGCTCCCCAATTTGCCTTGACACGTCGTATTTGGCGTGGAAATAATTTGACCGAGTTGGACATGAGCCCCAGCTGAAGGCAAGAAGTGGAAATCTCGCAACAATGAACACCCACATTATGACAAAGTCACAATCCTTCCATAAAACAAAAATCCACGTAGAGATTCATGGCTTCAATCAATAAAGATCGCTTATTGCATAACGTAGTAGAGACACAGCGACTTACGCTTCGCACCAGGACATGACCCAAAGACTCCTGTCATTTCACACTAGTCGCAGTAGATCAACTAGAGGGCAACTGCTTTGGCATGCTGGTAAATACCAGCTATGCCTCATTCTCACTCTTGGCCTCTCGATTCCTCAATGCACAAGCACAATATAGTGTCTCCAAGTTGACACGTGTAGAAACCCCCATGTGTGGATGACGTCCCGGGTGAGACATTGAAAGGTGATACCCTATAATCCTATATGTGTCCCAAGGTAGACTACAGAAGTGCAAAACAGATCACCTACACTGAACTCTAGATGTCTAATAGCAGACGACGTGGGTCTTCCACGTTGTCTTTGACGGCCCGTAGAAATAGAACGGCTTCTCTTCCATCAATGAGTCGGTGRTCATATGTTACGGCCACATACATCATAGGCTTGACAACAATATCATTGCCTACTGCAATAGGGCGCTTCTGGATTGAGTGCATACCCAGAATTGCGGACTGCATTCACATAACGTAATCAAGTATTAACATGGTGAGGAAGAAACCAAGTAAGGTATACACTCAAAAGCATCCAATAAAGAATCTGACCATGGATCATGCTGGAGTTCGAACTTAASTTTTGCTGRAATACTTGGCAAGTAATAGATGMTTYCAAAAYATATAAGCACGTATTCTTTCRACACCGATTGAACAAACTATGAAMTTTTCAAAGAGTTACCTGTGGCGGGTTGATGATAGGCGTGCTGATGAGACTTCCATAGACRCCRCCATTCGATATGGTAAACGTACCACCAGCCATATCATCTATTGAGATGCTCCCATCATTTGCCTTCTTGCCAAGTGTGTTGATGGTCTTYTCAATTTGTGCAAAATTAAGATGCTCWGCTCCCCGGATCACTGGTACGACAAGTCCCTGCACGTACAGKAACTCATTTAYTTAGAATCARCATCCCAAAGATCCCTTGATGATAATTCAGACTATGACAASAAAAGTTCACWTCAACTTCTAAACTCTTGACCTTAGCAGTTCCAACAGCGATACTGATGTCGACATAGTCTCTGTAGATGATATCGTCTCCATCGATTACTGCATTCACTGCAGGAAATTGCTTGAGTGCACTGACGGCTGCCTGTAAACACATTCGAAATCAGCAGAGAAAACTGTTAAGCAAAAAAATGCTGACGGTTCATGTCAAATTAGCACCACTTGAAATGAGAACAAGCAGCTACACGACACGAGGATCAGCCCCTATTATCTTCAACATAACGTTAACCAATACCCGTGACACTACATATTGCACTTTATTTTTTCATGTGGAATGTGAAAATTTGCAATACGTGTTATGAGAATGCAAAAATGTTACCCTAGAGTCTGCAATACATGCTGCTACGTGATGCACATTAATTGGTGACGTCACTCAACAAGACCGTTTCTTAAAATCACCTAAGCTGCAGTACTATTTAGTCACCAACAATGCTTCTATCCCAAGGGGCCGATCCAACCAAATTACAATTTTTTGACCTTCTAGAGGCCCGCCAATCGACGATGAAACAGGAATAAATTTACACCGATTGATAGTAGATTAGTTGGATGCCTTATGAAAACAGAGAGCAAACACGAGTACAAACTGCATGAAGTGCTGGAACTCAGCTACCTTCACAAATCCAGACATGAAACCCAATTTCACGCCATGTTTCTCTTGAAACAAATCCTTGTGCTGAGTGCGCATCTGCATCAAGTTGGACCTGCATATCATAAAAATATGTTCAAAAGTGGTAATCGTTGTGTACAAGTTGTTACCAACAACCCTTGGCTAGGAAAAATCCAATAGGATATTCCAAATACCGGTAGCTAACACGAATCCTACAGACGACTTACAAGACGACTTACAGAGACTACGACCAATCGACAGAAATGAAGTTATAATSAGCACCAAATCAGCCAGAATAACAGCAAGTTTCGAACTGTAAACCAGTTCAGGGTAAGAATCAGAAGCTCACATGTCAATCTCATTGAAGGTAGTGAGCAATGCAAAGGTGTTTTGAGAATCCTTTAGCCTAGTGGCCACTCTCTTTCGCAACCGGGTCATTGGAACCTGCAAACGAAAAGAACGTAATKTAAAACCTCTCTGATCAAAACATTCCATTCCAAAACACACTGCAAGTGTACTACCAAGAACTATGTCATCTTCGATAACCAGACAATCGTAACGAACACGCATGTATCCAAGCCACGGCAATTGTTCACCAGTGGAAAAAGTCCCCAGATATATTCTAAAAAARCATAACTCTGCCGAATGCACCGCCAATTTCGGCGGTTTCTAATATAATCCGGATAATTGTGATGCAGCGAGGTTTCTAGAATACCAGCGGGGGCATTTCTCAAAGTGATTGTAGCTACAAACAGATACATGAACGTACCCTTCGTTCTCCTCCCTTTGAGGGTAAGTGTACTTCAGTTCCCGAGGTCGATTTAGGTTGAGCGGGTGCCGGAGGTGGTGCTTTAGGTGCAGGCGGAGGAGGACGTGGCGAGTCCTTGTTGGGAGAGGCGCTAGAAGCAGCCGCGGTTTTAGGAGGAAGTGGAGGGACAGAGTCGTCTTTTGAAGGAGGAGCCGACTCTTTCGGAGGAGCGGCCGACTCTTTAGAGGGAGAAGCCGCGGGGGTTCCACTCTCTCCAACGGCCACTCGAGCAAGTTGTGTTCCAGCTTTGACAGTGTCACCCTCTTTGGCTAGAATCTGCAATATCAGCACCATCGTTATACAACTGGCTTGATGAATGTGGAGCTTAAACTCTACACAGAAATTGAGAAGCTCAACACAWTTGAGGTGACACCAGATGATAAAAACTTCCAGAGCCGACAYGAGTTAACTTTAGCACAAAAAGTCATGAATAGTCATTCTAAACAGGAAGCATATCATATCAATGACACCTCGCTAAAACAATACTCACACTGTTTCTGAATATTAATACCAGTGTTTCTTTTGTAAAATACGAAGGAAACACTGGTAATATTCAGAAACAGAGGGAGTACGAACAGCATACATGTGGATGTCAATTTTTATGTTAGCACAGCAACTGAAGGCTACATAGACATTTGTACACAGAACTCGATACCAGGCCACAATTCCTAGCTTTCTATATAGAGTTAATCTCAGGTATTGATGGATGCAGAGAGAAGACCCTTTATCCCAAAAAAAWGGTACCTCATCAATCTTCCCAGCAACATCACTACGTACATCAATGGTCACCTGAAGATCACAACATCAAAGTCAAACAGGCAATAAATAACGGGTTAAAAATGTCCTAGAATATTGAACAAGCACAAGAGTAAATAAGAGGGAACAACTTACATCAACCATTACTCTTGCATGTGTCGGCAAATCAAACTAAGCTTTGAAACTACGGAAACTAGTGCTCAAAGGGAGGAAAGGCAAAAGAGAGGATGAGAGTAAAGATAAAAATGGACCTTGTCCGTCTCAATCTGGGCGATGATCTCGTCCACAGCCACAGCATCGCCAGGTTCTGTAAGCCTCAAATCCATTAGTCTYATAATTATACACTGTCCTTCAAACAGGAAACTCTAATTACTCACAGAAGGGATGCTGCCGAATCGGTAAAAGAAAAAAGTTGTTGCCCGTCAGGTTATCACGTACGCTTGAGGATTGCTATCAGTGAGCCATCTTCAATAGATTCCCCCATGAACGGAACAACCACCACCCCAGGTTCCTCTGCAATAGGTTCCAAAAAAYCAGACCAACACCCTCGTCAGAATCCACAATCATACACCAAAAAGGCTTAAGGGGACAGAGTACTATAGAAGGCCCGCCGCTTAGRCTCCATTCCTTAGGGAAYTGAAGGCGACAAAGTCCTCCCATGAGATMTAGAAGAACCTAGTGTATAATCCAAAGGYAGGTAAAATCGACCCCTAAGGTACCCCATTTTTGAAAATTCTGTATAAYACCAGAAGTGAGACGGCTTGCGCGACCTAATGGCTGTTCAGGCCCCATCACAAAGGGTCATACACCACAAGGCTTGTGATTTACGAGGGTATTCAAAGAGCACTTTAAATCCGGGATGGAAGTCTTCGAATAGAATCAAGAGTGTCCTACTATGGCCGACAATCCCTACAGACTGTTGAGTTTCCTCGTCCAGGTCCTCTATGGTACAAACTAGCCAGACTTTGCTCATACTGAAACATTCGACCCATCAAATTACATGCACGGCATAATCATTAACACTCAATCGAAGGTGAGAGTGACACCTGATCCTGATGCGTAACCTCGAGTCCATTCTTGCCAAACTGGTCGCCTGCTGCCAATAAACGACTCACTACAATTTAMCACACCTAAAATGGTCAAAAAAATGCAACCATCTGCATAAATACATATTGACCCAAACAAAAGAAACACACATCTCCAAAGATACCACTAATAGATTCACGAAGTTAATAAAGGAAACATAATTCTTAAGTCTAATAGAAAATTATATCAGTATTAGATTATCTCAAGTTCGTATTCACTCATCAGTTGTAAATCACCGATMTSTAGTTGACATCAATGAAAATTGTGTAATCGTAACAYAAACCTCAAATCGACTCATCTATATATGAATCTAATTCCTACTAGCATAGCATTAAGACCCTAGTCAAGCAAACAGTGGTATTTTTGTGACGTAAACTCAAAAACTCAAAAACATAATAATCCCAAGCTAGACCACTGACTTCACAATCGTGCACCTAGTAAACCCTAAACAACAAAACATGAATCCACACAGCTACTGAAACCCTAGACAACGACCTTCCACAAACCCTAAACCAGGTCCACGAAACCCGGCCGGATCCCGTCTCTAAGAAATTATTTCTAGAGCCGGCAAGTAATCGACAGTACTATCCATACCTCAACTCCACGCGGGAAATCCCATCTGCAACACAGAAACCAATTCACGAATTCTAAGGAAATGTGATAAGAATCCACTTCAAGGTCAAGTTATAATTCCAAAAAGAAATCAAGTATCCGATCAGCAGAACACAAAATCGCAAACACAATATCCAATGAATTTCCAAAGTTGAAAGCATAAGATATGTACTTATGCCACTAAGCTCTACTTGAATAGCCATCTAAAAAATTGTTTAAATTTCCAATGGCCGCTTAATCCTTAACCCTGGAGCGTCTTGATTCATCCCCATAATTGACGACGTGAGAAAAATCAATATAAAGGGCTATTTGGAAGCATAATTTGGAATTGATATACAAATACAAATTGTAGACTAAGAGTTGTAGATTCCATCCGTATAATTAGATTCACCATTGCTATCACCAATATTTTTTATGAATTTTGAAAGGGAAATTTCAAAATTTATAAAAAATTTGATAACAAGCAAAATATATTATCATTTTTGGAATAAAAGTTTTTGGAATAAATTTGAAATGAGGTTCTTTTGACATGGTGGTTTTTTGAAATTTTTGTGTTCTTGAAATCTATGACCTCATTTTGGCAAATCCATTCTAGAACTATAGTCAATGCAATTTTGTCGTGGTCAACCACTTGACATTCTTGCACATTGGTAATTTTAGAAAAATATGTACTCAAGTAACATCAAATCCGACCCTTAGATAGAACAACAACTTGATCTAGTATCTCTACAAATTAGAAGAACTTTCATCCAAGCAGTTAGGAGGAGGAAACTATAATTTCAATATGTTTATTATCCAATTTTTGGACGTCAATGCGCTCCAAGGTTGAAGGACCAAGGCCCTTTGTTTTGCAAAAAAACACTCGAAACTGTCATTTTCATAGCAAAAATTGAAAAGAATTGAAAATTGTTCTTTTGGCACATCTAACTATAGAATCTTACACCTAACTAGTATGAGAATACGTGGTAAAATTTTTAAAATTTTGACCACACATATTGCAAGACATTTGCGTTTAAAGTGAAAAAAAACAAGTCTTTCAGCACACAACAGGACTAACTCAGATTATTTGACTGTGAACCTTATTAACTTTAGTTTTTTGCACTACATAGTTTTGAGCATTAAATCTTTATGATGGAAAATTGAGTTTGTGAGTCTGGAAAAAATAAATCAACACAAAAAGCAAAATTATTATTCTTTAAAAAATTGTTAAGTAGAAGTAGGTAGAAGATACAACAAAATTTTAATTATTAATATCTTTATGATGGAATTGAAATGCACTAATCCCAATGGTGGGATTGTTCTAGAAAGAAATATAAACAATGTGGAACTCTTTTTTTTGAAAAAGTGTAAAAATTGCATTCAGAAATGAATCCTATAATTTATTTTTTCAAAAAGATGCTTTGATTGCTTGAAAATCAAGATTGACCATAATTTTTTCATAACAAATCCGAATGGAATGAATCAAATCTTTTTATGTAGGCAAAAATATAATCTGTGAGAATTAAAATTTTAAAAATTTTAAAAAATTTTAAAAAAAAATTGGCTTCCCTCTCTCCCCTGTTTTGAGCTTAATCGGGCATAACTTTTGTTCTCGGGCACCTATTGAAAAAAATTTACATTCCCACAAATCTTATCAGTTTCTCTATCTTCAAAAAATGTTTCAAAAAATCACAAAATTGAGCCCACAGGTACCTGCCTAAAATCCCATTTGTCCTCGGAATAGACAATGTTCTTTTAAGGGTTTAAAAAACTCTTCTTGCTGAGCTTCTTGCTCCTTTTGGTTGCACTTTAGAGCTTGTGGTGATTTTAGGTGAAAATGAAGGTGGTCATTTAACACTTAACCCCTAAAGGGCCATTCCTAGGAATTTGGCAATATAGCAATTTCGGGAAGGTACGTGTGATTAGAGTTTTTATTTTTTGTGTCCAAACTWTAAAAAAAAAGTGTGGACAAGGAATATCTTTCAAATGCACTAAAATTTAGGACATTTGAAAATATTAGTCAAAAGTTATGGCCTAATATGCTATTTTTTTTGTAATTGGTTAGATTAAAAAAAATTATTCTTTTCATAAACAAAAATTTGAAATTGGTTTTCTAGATTTATATATATGTGGAGAGCTTTGAATCATTCCATTTTGATCTATGAGTCAAAAGTTAAGATGAGTTTTTGTTTGCGGGCAATTATGGACTCTCTATTCTAAAACAAATTTTAACCCCTAAAGGACCAAACTGCGTTTTTTGGAAACATAGCAATTTTGGGCAGATCACTACGGATGGAGTTTTTATTACTTTTCTTTGAAATTTTTACACAACATGTGTCCAAGGAGTAGCTTTAAGGCCCAATAATTTTCATAACATTTGACTACACTGGTAAAAAGTTATTGCATGATATGTGATTTTCAATGGTCGGCGGGCAGTCCGGGCAGATATGAAAAAATGACTTTTTTCAGAATTAAAAATTTGAAAATGATTATCTACTACTACAAGTACATGAGAAGCTTTGGATTACTCCACTTTGATCAACGAGTCAAAAGTTATAAAGAGTTTTTGTTTGCAGGCAATCATAGAATCTCTACACTAAAATAAACTTTGAAGTCCTTTATTTAACTCATTTTTCAATTATTTTGAAAAAAAATCAAAATTCTGGGTGTGGATTGTTTATTACAACATTTCAACCATTGGGATTGGCAATTTTCAATTTCATAAATAAATTGTTAACAATTTAGTATTTTGAATCATTCTCTACTTCTTTCTACTTACTATTTTTTTCCTACATGTTGTACANAGGGCTCAAAAAAGGATTTTTGTCACTTTAAACGCAGATATCTTGCAATCCACATGGTGAAAAAATCTGAAATTTTTTCCACATCTTCCCAAAGTATTTTTATACAAGATCCTACAGTTACATTTGTCCAAAAATGTTTTTTTTTGTAAAATTTGGTACTTGCACTAGAAATTACAGTTTTGGAGCGTTTTTGGTGAAAGCATAGTCGAAGACCCTTAGGGGTTAAAGTCCTTTATTTTACTCAATTTTTAATATTTTTTCCAAAAAAATAAAATCATAGGATGCAAATTATTTAGTATTACATTGCAACCATTGGGATTAGCATTTTCAACTCCATAACTAAATTCTTAACAATTTTGTACTTTGAATCATTATCTTCTTTCTACTTACTATTTTTTTCCTACATGTATAGTTCCAAATTATCTATAATTTTTCAAGCATGTGGCCAATTTGCCATGCAAAATGAATCCAAAAAAGCAGCACTATTGTGGACATTTTTTTCATGCAAATATGACCTTGTAAAGCCTTTCATGAGATTTGAAGGCACCAGAGGGCCATTTCAAGTCTGAAAATTAAAGAAAATTAAAGTTTTTGTAAATTTAAAAAAAAAATTAGTTAATATTATAAGACATGATAATCTTATGGCCATGTCAGAATGCTATTGTGGCAAATTGCCATAGTCCAGGAACTCAAGATAATTCGTGGTCTTCTAATGCCCTCAAATCTCATGTAATGTGCAGCTCCTATTTTTTTGCAAGGCCCCAAGAAGGATTTTGTTAAATTTGAAAGCTCATCTTGCAATCGACATGGTGGAAATTTTTGAAATTTTTTCCTTATGTTTTCAAATCAGCATACTACAAGATCCTACGGTTATATTTGTCAAAAATATTTCAAAACATTTTAGTATTTGTACTAAAAATAGCAATTTGGGAGCATTTTTGGTGAAAACATAATCATAGGAACTTTAGGGGTTGACATGTTCTAAGTATGACAACAATCAAATCTCAACTCACCTACGCATAGTTTCATACAAATTATAATTTTTTCACTAGTAGAAAACGCAAGAATTTTGACATAATTATGTTGATTTGGTCACGTTGTCCCGGTCATTGTTATGTTGATTTCAACAAAAATTAGTAAAAAATTAAGAGATTTCTATTGAAATCAACAAAACAATAACCGGGACAACGCGACCAAATCAACAGAATTATGTCAAAATTCCTGCATTTTCTATCAGTGTTTGTTGGATCTATATAACATAATATGAACAATAGACACACCTTCATCATCTTTAGTATTGGACTCATTGGGTCCATGAAGTCTATGGTTTGATTTCTATTGATATCCATAGCCTCAAGACAAACCTCTAGTTTGATGGAAGAACCAAAATCCTCACCAGTGGCAAGGATATTGCCTTTAAAATAAATGCCAAGACATGGTTAGACTATTACTTCTTGCTACAGCCAAATGCCATATGTACCAATGAAATTAAATCATCTTCAATTCAATTGAACCTCATTGCATCCTTGCATAAGGTGGGTACCCCCATTATGGCGCGTGCCTTAAAGCACATCCTAGATTAAGCCCTTAAATGGTGTAGTTATGCACTCAAATTGTTAGTGAGTGAATATGTTGGTTCATCAAAGAACCATTGGCCATTTTGGTATTGGTGACATGCTTCTAAGCTCACATTACATGTTAATTTGTTTCTCTGACAAGGTAATCATTCTTTTCTCTTCTTTGAAACACATGGACTATTCCCATTGATTACTGACAAGCATTTCTATTGCTTGTTGGTTACTGATTTTTTTTTTCATTGTTTTAAATACGATTGCAACTCCATTTCTTTTCATTCTGACTCCTTGGGAGGGGAACTTTGTGCATGTGATTGCTGATTTTCAATGTAGCCTGTGAGCGCTTTTGAATACTCTACTTCCAAAACTTTGTCCCCCTACTATAGTCTCATATTTATGGAAATCTGAATTTTTTTAATGCATTTCTTCTTTTTCTACACATCTCTTTACAATCTTGTATTCACTATTATCAACTTAACCTTCAAAGTACCCACAGTCCTTAAAGTGGCGCTTTTCGGGGTACCCACCTTAGTGAAAATTGAACAAGGGTTCATATTAATCTAGGAAATCAATGTTTCCAATGTTGGAATGACTTTGATGTAGTGTTGCATGATGAGACAAAAAAATTCACCCAAATTCTTTTAGGAAGTCGCTTGAATGAAATTTGAGCTTCTGATGTTGGAATATCCTTTATTTTAAGATTGCTTATTTTTCTAGAAAAGAAGAWGCTACAAAAACAAATCACCAAAAATTGTCTTTGTAGTGTATTTTTGAGCTTCTCCTTCCTAATGCTTGATATGAATTTAAGCCCCACAAGCAAATAAAGTCTGCAATTTGAAAACGTGAATAAATTTAATTACAATTAAATATTTCATTGCATTTAAAATTCGGATCAATAACCATGATTGGTAAATTGTTACTTACGGAATGACACAAATCTTTGTTCACACCTTGATGTTTTACAATATAATATTTGTACACCTATAGAGAAAATTACAGTTTAGAGTAATAATTCATTTGAAATTTAATACAAATTTTTCTTCACTTTCATTTTAAAAATTCATGATAATTTCAAATTTTTCCAAAAAAAATCTAAATTTAAAAAAAATTAAATTCCTAATGTCCCAAGACCTTTTTTATCATTAAAATCCATTCAAAACTACAATTTCTATTGTAAAGAGCAAAAAACATTACAAATTGTTTTTTTTGCAAAGTTAATCATAAGATCTTGCACAAAACTAGTAAAAGAATTTGGGGGAAGAAATATTTAAAAAAATTCAATATGTTGATTGCATGAAATTTCTATTTGGAATGAAAAAAACAAGCTTTTGAGCACATGTAATGACTAGATTATTAAACTTCAAAACACCAAGATTTAAAAAAAAAAATTGCACAGCAAGTTGTGAATTTTTTTTTTTTTTTTTTTTTTTTTTTGCATAGATTGTATTTTATCTACATGGGAAGTTTTGATTCATTACATTTGGATTTGTTATGCAAAAATTATGGATAATCTTATTTTGGGGGCAACAGCATCTTCTTGATTCAGGCAAGGAACTCAAGGGTGTTGTTCACTTGTTTGTGTGAGAGAAAGCTCCGGAGGACGAGGGTAAGCAAGCAAAAGCTCAGGATCACATGGATATCTTGCAACTGCAACTAAGTTTTAGCTCTCCAGTCTCCAAGACAAAAGGAGGAGGACGAACTACCCAAGGGCTTGCAAGTACAGATAGCACTGTAGAGTTCAGGTTATTATTATTATAGGAGAGGCTCCAGAGCTTACACATGGGACGTGAAGCGTGCTGTGCCACCTCGTTTGTTGCGAAGTTAGGATCCCGGGATGGGCTCCACGTGGTGGCCCCACAGGGGTCCACTCCGTCACGCCCGATTCAAACTACTCTGACTTGGCAGATTGGGCGCCGTGTCGCAAAATGGGCGACCAACTGTACGGCGGTCCGTTGGTCGGTGCTTTACTTGGGCTGCCGTCGGTTCTTTAAAGCGGTCTCATCCACTAAAGTGAGGAAGTTTTTTTACATCCATAAAATAGATGAAACCTATAATATATGAATGAAATTTTATTTTTCATGTACCTTCATCCTAAATAGAGTGATATGGTTTCAAGATGTGGTAGTATTTTACAATTTCATCCTCTATGAAAGCAAGAATATATTTCTAGAATATTCTCTAAAAAAATCATCACTTTGAAATTGTTGAAAAACACCTTAGGTTTCATCTGCTTAGGATAACGTGATGATTTTCTTAAGTTCCAATTTATCTTCATATTAAAAGTGATATTTAGTATAAACCACTTTAATTGATTTCGAAATGCAATAAGTTTTATTTTTGATGAATATTTTTTTTAACCAACTATGATTATAAGGACCCCCTCTTTGAATAGTATTGAATGTATAGATATTTGTGTTCTTATTAACCCTTAAAGTCCCATTGCTCCTATAGGGGACAAATGGATTTCTGGCAGGTTCCTATGAGCTCAATTTTTGGCGAAACTTCTTGAAACTTTGTCATAACATAAAAAAAACTTATTAGCTTTTGGAAATATAATTTTTATTTCAATCGGTGACCAAAAGCAAAAGTTATGCCTCAATAGCCTCAAAACAAGGGAGACCGGGCAGCTAAGAAAATGAAAAAAAATATTAATATTTTTTTCCTAGTAGATTTTTTTGTTTGAATGGGAAGCTTTGATTCATTCCACTTGGATTAGTAATGTAAAAGTTATGGAGCTTCATATTTTGCGGGCAATTAGAGCATCTTCATAAAAAAAACTTTTCCTTCTACTTTGAAGGCTATTATCTTTCAATCTAGCCTTCAAAGTATAACAGTCTAACATCAAAAACTTTTTACTACATGATTTGAGACAAGTGTAGTACAAGATCCTACGGTTAGATTATTTTTTTTTAAACATTTATTTTGATTGCTTGGATAAACGCAACAATTTTGGCAGTTCTGAGTGTTTTTTGATAGAAAAATGGCCTTGGGACTTTCGGGGTTAATTAAAAGTCTTCATCAAAAGTAACAATTTATAGTATTTATGAATCAAAATTTTGTTACACAAGTATCATAAGTGTACTATATTTTTTAAATAATTGAATTAGTGAAGGTTGAAGTACAATTTCATTGTTTCCTTTTTCCTTTTACAAAAAATGAAAATTTGTAGTGACTAACATTACACATTTCAACTTTTATTCAAATTCTCTCTACACACAAACGGAAAGAAAGAGAGAGGGGATTTGAATCCTTAATTTTTTTTTTAATTTAATACATGTGATTAAAGCATCAAATAATAGTTGGGAGAAGGAAAAGGTGATTCCCTAAAGAATAATTGTATGTGAACATGGTGTCTAAATAAGAATTTGTTTCATAGTGGTTGAGCAATGCATACATTATCACATGATTGAGATTGATAGTTTAGTTTGGATTTTGCATTCATTGGCCATATGATGCAATGAAGTTGTTTTTAGGATGTATTTTGGGCATTCAAAGATACTTATTTAAGAGCCATATGTCAAATTTTGTTTGATTATAAATTTGTGCTCGAATACTCATGATTCCGTAGTTTTGAGCAATTTTACCTATCTCCAAAAACACCGCATCGTAAAAATCAAGTTATTTATTGAAATATAAATTTCTTCTTCCATTTTCTAGGCTCTTGAAAATATGTGTGCCCCTTAAACTACATTAACCCGTATAGGACTAGGGAAGGGTGTCGGGATGACATTGTCAAAAATTGTAGTTTTTTGGTATGTTGTTCAAAAATGAAAATTGAGAACCTTTTTTTGAAACTTCTATCATACAAAATTGATGTAAAGTAATTTGCCAAAGTGTGGGAAAAATTTCATCCCATTTAACCACATGGATTAAAAGATTCTAACTTTTGAAGTCGAAAAAAAAAACTTTTTTTCTTTCCTGTGAAGTAGGGCCAAAAAACTTCGGGCCCTTTTGAAGTAGAATATTTCGTCTATACGAAAATGAGGATTTTGACCACTTGTAGGTATAAGAAGTTGGATTCACTCATGAATTTTAGAAGCAAATTTGGCTTACTCTAAATCACCCTTCAATGCAAGGAGGTTAAGTGAATTAGCAATATTCTAGTCATTTTTTGTGCAATGAAGAAATGTTTTATTTGAAATCCAAATAATGAGAAGTTAGAGACAATTATTTGGAATAAGCGGAAATTTTTCAAGAATTTTGACTTTATAGATTGCAACATAATAAGACTTGAAGTTAGAAAAAAATAATTTTTCTTGAAACTAGCTCAACATTGCTATTGAAGTTTGAGTCTTCTTAAAATGTGATTTGAAGACTAAAATTTTCTTTTTGTGACAATTGTATGCCATACTTTAGTAGTCACATACATGCGAAATTTAAAAAGTTGATGAGCTTTGTGCAAAAGATTCTTTGAAGATCCCTAAATTGGCTAAGTTGCCAAAAACAAGTTCAAGACAACATAACTTTTGATTTGGGCACCCAACCAAAAAAAAAATTAGTTTCTCGGGTGGGACACTTAGCACATTTTAAAAACAACGTGCGGCGGAATATAGAGTGGATTTTATTCATTGTGGGTAAAAATTATAATAAACTTACAAATAAGGTAGGGAACATTGAATTGAACAAATCCATTATAAGTAAAGAAGGTAGTGTAGAAATCTGGACCATTAAAAATTAGTACATGTAATGAAGGGATCCAAGATTAGGATCCTAAATACTGTATTTAGTACAAGCTGTATGTAGCTGGCTGCACAGCTAGTTGTACAAGCATATTACAATAAGATTGGATGAAAAGTTGGGACGTTTCCGAAAGTCTGTAGCTGGAGATTTCTAAATTGACCTCAACCAGCATGAGCTGTAGGGTGCAAATTTTGATGGCAGATTTCTTTAGTTTTGGTTTTAGAGTTTTGTGATTTGGACATCACATTTAGTAGATGCACATTTTGGCATCAATTCTACTATGTGGATTGTTTTCTTGCTGTACTGTTCAGATTTTGATGGACATTTCTTACCCTAGAACCGCATTCAAACATTCATGTAGTTTTTGTGAACTTTCTTTGCATGACTTTGTGTTTTTCAACACGTGTGAATGACATTTCCATGCAAATCTCCTTCAAATTCAATTTTCCTTTCATGTGTAGTTTTGGATGGTTTTCAAACTTTTTTTTTTGGTTTGCCTTTTGTTGTGTCATGTTTGCTAAGGTATGAGGTTTAATGGTGTGCATAACAATTGAGATAACAATGTTGGCTCAATTGTTATACACACTCCAAGGTTGCACATTTCAAGTATTTGTTTTTCTCTATTTTCTTCTAGTTCACATTCATACAATGAATTTTAATCACATGTCCCTAAATGCATGAAAATAGGTTGTGTTTACGTTATTTTGTGGAGGCTTCTTTTTTTTTAACACTTTTGTTTTTACGTTTACTTTTCAATTCAATTTTTTTCTTGTAAAGAATATAGTATTCCAAAAATTACATTCACATTGTTACTATAAGTAATGATAGGGAGCTAGAATATAGGCCATTTTTTGAAAATAAGTAATTATAGGGGTCTTTTTAATTTTTAATAGGAGGTAAATAGTTTTTTCTTAAGAGTCTCAAAATACAATTTTTGTGGCCTAAAAGCATGATTTTTTGGTCATAAAGGAAAAATTGAATTGCTAGAGAAAACATTGGTAACATTTTTGCACTTTCTAACATTTCTRATATTGTAAAATTTAATCAATTTAATTATAGTTTTTGCCAAGTCATATACTAGTAGATTATGCTTTACACTTTCAACTGTGCAAAGGACTTTTTCATCAAGAATTACTTAATATGTTTTGGAAAATTTAAGGCTTGAGGCTAAATACTATTCCTAGGTAGACTTTGGTGATACTAATGGGACATGAAAGAAGGGGGGGATTATTTGGCTTTCATAATCAAAGTGTCTAATTTATTTCAAAGTTTTTTCCTCAATATTATCCCATTTGTACTCTATATATTAAAGATTTTTCTTATATTTGTTTTTCAAAAATGCATTTACATGTCTTCTATGTATTTCAGAAACATTTGATATTTTGTTTTGTGGAAATTGGAAAATGTTGTGAATTATTGATAAACAATGAAAAAATTTAATATCAAATACAAAATATGCTCAAAAAATTTGAAAATTTCTCCTTGTCTATATGAAGTAGTCTAGAATATTATGAAGTAATGTGTGCGTTTTTAATTAGAAAATATAAGTATATAATGTTGTGGGCCCAAAGCTCAAATTGCAATAAAATATTGAATTTTTAAAACTRAAGTTGATGGTGCACCTCATTAAATTCATTTCATTGGCTGGTCTCACATTTAGATAAAGAAAAAAAAAGACTTAAAAATTTTCAATTAAAAAAAAAATCATTTTAATGCATGAAATTTTGGTAAAGACACAAGTTGCTAGATTAAACTAAAACAACATCCTTAAGCATTTGTTTTTATAACACCTTAACCTAAAGTGATCACTAGTACTTAAAATGAGGGARTTTCCACCATCATTCGTTGCATCCGCTTTTAGAGTATTCAATTAAAAAAATTGCATGAAAAATTATAGTCCCTCTTTTAGAATTTGCATTTGAATTCATTCATGAGCCACTCTCTTCTCCAAACACATTTAACCCCTAAACGCCCAAGCAACCATTTTTTGGTCGTTGTCCAACTTTGGGCAAAATTTTCAGGCAGAAAAAAACTTTATTTCAATTTTTTTTTTTGAAAAGTTTGGGCTCTCTTCAACATTTATAATCAAAACTAAGATTGCTATTGTCAAACAAAAATTATAAAGGTAATAGCACAAAGCATTTAAAATTTGCTTAGTGTTGAAAAACTTATTATTTGAGGAAAGTGTTGGTGTTCTCATTACTAGATCTTATGCATTTCTTTACAAATCAATAGAAACCACAATTTAAAAGAAATTCAAATGCTAAAGATAGAAAATGTATTTCTAGTGAATCATTTAAGTTATATATTTAGAATTCCATTGGAGAGGATCTAAAAATACTTTTATAATTTTGACTCCACGGGTATTTTCTACTTTTTGTGCTTTACATTATCTTCTTGGATGCAAACTTCAAAAAAATTATAGAATTTATATTTATAACACATTTGTGTTTTGCTCAAACCCCTTGGGCTTTTAGGGGTTAAGATGAAAACATCGAAAGACATTTTAACACCCATTCATGACTTATAGACTTCTATTGAAAGTGTTGTCCCAAAGTGCAATTAAACTATTTCTTATACTTCATTGCGATTGGTTGACTATTCATTCTGTAAATTTAGATTTTATGGATTGACTATTCTTTCTATAAATTTAGATTTTATGGATTGACTATTCTTTCTATAAATTTAGATTTTATGGATTGACTATTCTTTCTATAAATTTAGATTTTATGACTAGACTATGTAATAGTTTCAATGGCCTCATGAGCTTCCACTTTGAAAATTCACAATTTTCAATTGCTAATATTACAAAAATGTTTGTTTGTAGAAAAAGGTGCCTCCAATAATGCTCAAAATTGCCTAYTTTGATGGTTTTGGGTGTTTTCATCTCAAGGGTCAATGATATCCATAGCCTTGTATAACCAAGTAATGATCCTCTTCATGCTTGGAAGGTATTTTATTTTGTTAAATACCAAGGAAAAACTTATGAGTTAATTTAAAGATTGGGATTGAATGAGTAGCCTTGTAAGACCATTTTGTTCTTCTTCTCTAGTCCTTAAAGTACAAACCTATCACCGTGGGGAAAGGCGGGGTGCAATATGTAGTGCTTGACTGAGGGGAAAAACACTATTTGTGCACATGTTTAGCTCTGGAAAAATTGTACAAACCAATACCTGGTGCTACCCATTCAAAAATTGCAAGAAAGGTAGCGTGGCACAAATCACTTTCATGTGAAAATCTTTACTACCTTTATAGAATTAGGGCTACCTAAAAATATGGAAGCAAGTAAAGACACTAAATTTGACTTCCCATGATGATTGACATATGTCTGGTCACTTTCAGAAAAAGAATAGATGAAAATTGGCGAATATCCACCCACTAGATGAGTTTTTTGTCATCCAAAGGCCAAAAAACGTCCTCCTCTTCCTACAAGGGTTAAGGATGCAAGAGGAACCCCTGTAAACAATATTATGCTGAAAGAGTCGAGTTGGCATGCCACGTTGGCACGCCACGAGTTTCCACGTTAAGTGGCCCGCGAGAAGCCTTACCGGCCAAGCAAACGCAGCCTCAACGAGGAAGTAACGAAAAATGGATGAATGAAACTCTGTTCTTACCAAACGAATGACGAACTGAAGAAGAAGAAGAAAGTAAAGAAGAACACTACAGTAGCTGAGCATATTGTCGAGAAGAACAAGCCGTGGCGATGGTGTAGCCTTGCCTCGTGCACAGCACCCCGTTGCAACAACAAGTGTAGAAGTACACCTCTGTCCTCTTCAACTTCTTCGTCGTTTTCTTCTGCGTTGCCTCTCATTTTCAAATTTTTTGGTCCACGATCTCAGCGTCGAGAGATTGTTACTGTGATCGTTTTTTAGGGTTAGGGTTCGGGGGTTTCGTGAGAGATTGCCGGTGAGGTTTCAAGGTTGGTTTGGCGTGCACTAGAAGGGCGACATCCCTCCAATTCTCTGAAATTGAGTGACTGACGAATTTAGTTTCTTGTTTGAATTTGCAGGAATTAATTTGTTCAGTTCAGAGAACGCGGGTGAGAGCTCAGAATTTGCGCGTCGGATTCTGGACATAGGATACTGGTATTTCCCTTGGAAATTTTGTGCGCTCAGAGAACATGGAAGCCTCTTTTAGGTCTCGCTTGGACCGGACGTTCGGTTTTCTCAACGACGCTACCAACGATGGTGCTCCACATTTGTGGAGCGTGGAAGAGAGAGTTGCGTCCATGAAGAACGAAGGATTGTCACGTGAGGGGGAAAGCGATGATGATGATGATGATGAAGTGTCTGGTTATGCGGACTTTCTGAAATCTGAAAGTAGTCGAAAGAGGTTGAATACAAGTTTCTTTGGGGAGGAAGATCTGGAGGACCTGGAGAGCGGGGATGACGAGGAGGACGACGGTGACGGTGACGATGACGAGGAAGAAGGGATGCGGTTGGGGAAGAAGAAGAAGGGAGGTGGAGAACAAACTCAAATTGAAGCAGTGAACAGGGCAAGCGACGTCGATGGTCCGCTAGAGCCTTCCAAAGATGATGATGAAGAGCGAGAAGTGCGTGAAATGGTGGGTATGGACTGTACGCTTGATTTCGAGGACGAGGAAGATGAGTATGACAAAGTAGCAGTCGGAACCGAAGGAATTCATGATCGATTGTTCATGAGCCAGGTACGAGGCTTTGGTGCCAGTCGTCAGCAGTTGAACCCTCTGCCAACTTCTTTTATTGAAATGCGTCAAGCCAGTCGTGACAGGCGTGCTAATCACAAGGCTGCACTGGCACGACTGGAGGAGGACGATCGCGAAGCTGCTAACTTAAATGATAGAGCAAAGAATGATATTTGGAACTGATGAAAAAATGTTACACAGTTTGGAATTAATCCAGTGCGTCCACGAACGCTTGAGGTGGCGGTAAGTCTGGAGCAGTTTCCACATCCCTCGCTGGCTGTCCGGCGAACACGCATAGTTAGCAACAGTAGGATGGAACAATTCTTTCTTACACTCCACCGATCTCAAAAAATGTTTCAAGGGATCAAGGAAAGAGAGAATAGAAAGAAGGTACCTGTCGCCACTCAAGGAAACACCAAACAATATAATTCACCACTGCTACCAAGCAGAACAATTTTCCTGCCCAAGGTCCACAAGCATAATATCTGAAGGTCCACCCACCCACCCCAAAACTTGCAATATTAACATTGAGCTTGAATTACTGTACAGATCTGGCCAGGAGTAAGACTTCARATTCCATGACCTAGTGAATATAAAGTACGACAGCAACACCAACTCTCTAAAACCCTTTCATCTGAAAAGTATCCGTACCGTGAAAGGCGAAGCAGCAAGTCATCGTCCTCAGCACTCATAGCATGTTCGTATACAACTTCTGTGCGCTTGGCAACATCCACCCAGCTATACAGATTCTTCATCTGCAAGAAAGTAGGGGCAGTTCATAGTCTAGTTCAAAAAATTGCTGTACTARAAAAAAGGAGGACCTGAGTTGTATACAAGACCTGCTGTGCAGAGCCGGYATTCTGTAGGGCAACAAATGCCTATCCGAAGTGTACAGGACCCTAGACTATTCATGAAAACGAAATGTCAATGAGATCAACCCTTACGAGAATCTATTTTATAAATTTTTGAATAGACGCTAAGCGAGACAGACTGMATGGCAGTTCCAGCCGTACCACAAATCCCACTGGCTCCGTTTTGAAGGGGTTTGTGATTATGAGGTTTCCACCTCCAGGTCCTCTACAGTACAAACTAGCCAATTGACATTTGATTGGCCTGTTGCATTGCTGAACACCAAATAAATTCATCAAAAAGAGGGTTCAAAAGCTCGTAAGATAGTGTTACCCTGTTGTGCATGGAGAAAGGGTCTACTTGAGGCAGGAGCTTAATAGCTTGACCGATAGCAACCACCATCTCCGCTGGCACAGGTGGAGCGAGAACGATCATATCATCAGGCAACACCTGCCAGTGCCAGCGAAGATTTATTAGTCAAGAATGAAAAGCTTCTCTAGGACGTTGTAATAGTCGCCCAGAGAACCCACTACGTTTACTATACCAAAGCATAATGATTGGTACCAAACTGAATGGAGCAAGTTTCAAACTTGCCAAGTTCATGTCAAACAACATTGAGAACAAAGAAGTGAAGGCCATACATGCCTCGGGAACACCACCAACGCGAGTGCTCACTGTGAGAAGCCCGCAACTAGCTGCCTCCAAGATCGCAATGCAAAATGCCTCTGTCAAGGAACTGTCACGCCAGTATCCAAAATGAAGATACGTCAAATCAGAACATAGAAACTAACCAAATTTGAGGAACGATGAAGACTCTACGAGATCATACACACAGTTTTCAACAGAACAAATCCCTTAGAAGACCAACGAGGATACATGAGCAATCCCTGAGATAGTCACATACCTGTTGAGGAAAATGTGCCCACGGACTAAGACAGAGCGGACATCAGCATGAGGCACGGCTCCTAGCATGTCAACACGATCTTGAAGCCCATGTTTTTCTCTCATCTCCTCCAAACGCACCCGCTTGGGCCCGTCACCACCCACTATGAATCTCACCTAAAAACACAACAGAATGTGTTAGTATGTCTAAAGCCCTCAAGAAAACAAGGTTTGCACAAAGGTCTGAGGTGATCGGCAGAGGACTACAGCTAAATTTGAAGCTACGACCTCCAGAATCGCATAATTCAGTGTACAGCTAGGAACTAGTGCCATAACACCGAAGCAATACCTTAACATTTAGAGAGGCATTCAGAAGAGCTTACTTGAGGATAAAGTCTGCAGACCTCTGGAATTACTTCCACCAGCAAGTCGGCACCCTTTCGATACACAAGGCGACTAATGACCACAATGATAACCTGATCCGTTATACTAGGGGATGCCTCTGGAGCGGGTCGAAACATGGCTGTATCCATAGCATTCGGGATGACGAACACCTTCTCTGGGTTAAGTCCTGAGCGAAGTACTGTGTTTTCCTTACTGGTGTGAGATACGCAGATAGCCTGGTGTACATCTGCGAGAGTAAACTGCAGAACCTGCGACCAGAATCCCCTATTAGTTTTAACAAATTTCAAGAAGCTTGTCACAAGCATAAGCCACGTGTCATGCTTGCAGCTTCGGTGCACTCAACCGTCTCTAATTGCAATGCCTCGGGGGGACCAAAGGGCTTCTAATATGCACCGACATATTTTCACAACTTCACATGTGGAAGTTGTCGACTCAGATGTGTACATAACATGAAAGACTATTGAGATATTCAGGGATGTTCAATTACAGAGTGTGCAATCAGAAAGGGTTGAGAGCACTGGTTTTGAGGCTCTGGCAATACCCTTCAATTCGACAAGGCGGACTTTCTTTAATGTTGAGAAAGTAGTGTAAAAACTCAATCATACATATTAAGATGCTAACAAATGATTTGAGGGAATTTTGCACGGGAAGTGAAGGCACACCTTATTCATATGGATACTACCAAGGTCCGCGAAGCCATAAAGAGAGTGGTCCGTAAAAACAACACGAAGCCCCATAGTCCGAGCGTGCAGAAGTGATTCATGGCACAACGTGGAGAATGCTTGGTGGCCATGAACCAACGTGATGCCCTCTCGCACAAGTATCGTTCGGATGATCGGTAGGGATCCAGACAGAGTCGGCAGCACGTTTTGCTGGATAAAAGGAAGGCGAGGAATGTAGTACACTTTCAGACCATTGGTCATATACCGGACACCACTCCTCTGCCCATATGCATGCGTTGCAACGATCACCTGCAGCACAGAACCCGCTCAAACCCTAAATAGCTTTCTATGACTTCGCTAAACCTCCAAAACCCTCCATGGTTGCCGACAAACGTAGAGACAGAATTCGAGGAGTAAAACAAGGTGAATTCAAGAGTGCCACTTGCAAATCCAATCGGAATTCTGAATGACTACTGAGAGCAAACCACAAGCAGAGGATTCCTCAAACCCTAAATAATTTCTTTCATTTCGCTAAACCCTGAAAACCCTCACTGGTAGACGACAATTGCAGAGATAGCATTCGAGGAGCAAAACAAGGTGATATCACTCTCATTGCCAGCCCAACATCGGGAAGGTAAGTCCAATTTTTTACAAATATAGTACTGGACATAATTGCAGCTTCATTGAAACATATTGTTGTACGCCGAGCATATACAAACTAAGACCATTTCTCAATAGGCTTCAATTTGGTCCAGATCCTACTGATTGTAGACTGATGAACTAACTTAGGGGTAATTGAAGGCAATGTAAGTGCCCTTGTCCCCTTCCTCTTCATATGTTATTCAAGGAAGTCTCATCAGAGTTTCACACTTCCCATGCAGAACACCCCAAGCTCTCGAGATGATCCACTGCTGCAAAATAAATTACAAAACAATTCAGCGATACAGTCTCAGCCTCAATACCGCTCCCAAAAGAAACTTGAGAAGATAGGTCAAGCACAAAATATCAATCACAAGGACTTACCAGAATAGACATGACCACCAGCAAGCTGAAGTGAATGAGAAACAGCTGCCAATGTTATGCAGTAATATGCCCGTAATGATATGCAATCCCGGCTCCATAAAACCCGGCACACAATCTGCCAGCCTCTTGGCGTAGACACAAGGAACGAGGTGATGCAGTTGAACACCACGACCGTCCATGTCGTCCATGTTCAATACAATGTTATCCACGCTTACCTTGACCTTAGAACTTCAAAAAATCTGACAACCTGCATATACATCACAAAACATAAACGATTGCATTTTCAAGCAAAAGAATCTAGGCAAAGAATACAAACCTGAATTTACGCAGAAGTAAAAAACTGCTGCTCACTAACTTCACAGAAATTAATCAAACCCCGAGAGGTGGAAGTACTAACACTCCACGTGACCAAAATCCAAAACAAGAATGCATTCAAGAGAGATTGAGGTTTCATACCTGACGTTCTTGACAATAACTGTGCTCCCATCAGCAGCTCCAAGGTGCCGCAGTCTCACCTCCTCTAGAGTACCATCTTTGAAAGCATGCTGCAGGTAATGGCAAAAAATCAAGTGTGAGAAGATCACAAGCTGCACATTAGATAGTAAACAAAACTCTCCTCTTACGATCAAGCATACTGGAAATATAACAAGAAAAAATGAGCCCCAAAACTTATCTTCGTCCAATGGGTACATTGAAGTGCATGTCAATTTTTTTAAAGAATCCTTGCCTCGTCCAAGTTTCTCAAATTTACATCAAGTTACTCGCAAMCGTTGAACCCCAGAATCACCTCACATTTTGATCTACGATGTTCGAGCTCTTGATCCCAAGGGAAGAGTACGTACCTTGTAGAAGCAGCTTGWGCCAAAAGGACAGGTCCCATTTCCAAAATCGAAGTGCCTGCAATCCCTTTCACTGCCAGAACAAGGGATTGCATCAAGACCTCAACCAGATAAGAACTCATCTAGATGCACAACATGTATAAAACAGCWACAAGTGTAGAAGTATTGAAMATCATGCACCCAGGATATTAAAAAGGTTCCCTACCCCACAGCCAAGCCAAGGCATGAATCCGGTGGGATTGCACTACAAGGACCTAACACATATCAGAACCAAGTAGTCCTGGAAAATATAATACAACGGTCTCAAACTCTTCAAGGAATACCCATAAGTTCTTGAGTGGCTCCTTAATTWCTACAAACAATCAAATTGTTTCACAAATGCAAAATGTGTATTGATTAACAACAAAGTGATAAACCAGATGGGCCTTATAAGGTCAGAAGCAGACCCCAGCTTGTTCTTGTAGCCGTTGATAATCTCCTCCTTCTCCTCAGGGGAAAAGTACCAGACAACACTAGGCACCACGTAATGTGTTGGCACACGGCACACTGGGCAAGCTCGCACCACTGTATCAATATCCATTCCAGGGGCGTGAGAGCCACTTCTCCAGCCTCGTATGCACCCGACGCAGAATGGATGATCACATCCGGACATCAATCCAAACTTTCGCTCCGCCACTGTAGGCTTTGAATGTATCCTCTCCAGACAAACGCTGCATTCGATGTCTTGACTTTTCAAGAGAGACTCCAAATTTTTCCTATTTCGCTGACACTGAAGCTTGTGATTCTCCCGCTCTAAAGGCCGGTAAGGGTGGAGACAGTGCTTCCCGCAAGTCRGGCATAGAGCGCCATGTATATTGCGACACGACTCACCTAGAGGACAATTGCCGGCGGCAGCAAATGCACAAATAGGCCTGTCACTAGGATCATCAGAGATGGGCTCAGAYTCTTCAGCTTCAAGGGATATCTCTGCAAACCCCTTTGCGAGGCTGGGTCTCGGATTGTGCTGCCAGGCATCTTTCAATGGGACTATCGACGGTTTGACTGCTGTTCCCGCAGTCAGTCTTGAGTCTCCAGTTGAAGCTGGTGGAGTGGCGGCAGGCAAATGCCTTGCCACTGGCACTGGCACTGGCACTGGGACCGGCACCGGCACCGGCACCGGAGGTAGAGTAGGTTTCGACACACGAGACACTTTCACGTGCTCATATCGACAGTGAGCTCCATATGTGCAGAGGCCCCGCTGATAAAATGTGCATACCTGAAAGTCCACGGTCAAAACCATTATTAATGAAACTGCAATTTCAAGAATAAATKATTTGAAGGACCATCCAGATTTGATTKTTGATCTTTTCGCATWTCCGCAACCAACGTCATACGATACTTCAAAAATACATTAACCCTAATTGCTTCATGCAGCTTTTCAATGAGATACATCCGAGAACCATTCTCGCCACACCACCACTTCAGACCTCCGAGAGCAATGTTTCCAGTATCAAAATCGAAACAAATTCAGGAGTCATGCAAGAGAAAGGAGCGTGAAAGAAGATAACCAGAAAATGTAGTTCCGGAACAGATTATCAAACTCGTGCACAAATAGGCAGTCGTGTCAACGAGTGCGAGSACGTTCCTCCCGCTTAGTACGTACCTGGCTTGCTTGGTCGCTCCAATTGTGAGAAAACATACAATCGCTGCCCTTGAGACATGCACCGTGCAAAAAGAATTTGCACAAGACGCTGTCCGCATTTGCCAGAAATCATGAAATAAAACGGTCAGACAAGCACTATTTTGCAGGTAATAAATTAAGCAAAACATGTACCAAGCTTCAAAATAGTTTRCACTTTACACGTGGGAATAAAACAAACAACAAGCTGTCAAAATATACGATCTATCTGCAGGAAAGAGATTGCTGGAAAGGGATGATTCAGCGAAATATACTACTCCAGCAAAAATKATTACCAATATATAAGCAACAGTAAGATAATGACAAGCATATGCGTGCTCGATCACCTACTAAAGACACACAACAAATCCATTCTAGAATCTCGAATCGTCGAAATTCTTTCTTAGCACAGACACACATCAAATCCACCATGATCCAATCGAACCGAAAAGCACGTATCAGTTCTAGATAATTACCACTTCCAGTAAACCCTAAACACTCCCCAGAATTGAATGTGAACTTCCAAAACTGCGAAGGACCAGCGAAGAACTGAAGCGAGAKAGAATTGTCCAGGCTACGCCCAAGCAAAGTCGCTCCAAACACAACATTCAAAACAAAATCTCCACACATCACGACTGGCCAATGCATATTCTAAGCACAGGCRACACACCAGTTCCATARAGATCCAATCGAACCGAAAAGCACGTCAGTTCTCGACATTCACCCCTTCCAATGAACCAAATCCACCATGATGCAATCGAACCGAAAACTACACATCAGTTYTCAATAATCGCCAATTCCAATGAACCCTAAACGCTTTCCTGAATTAAATGCGAACTTCAAAAACTGCGAATGACCAGCGAAGAACTGAAGCGAGAGAGAATTGTACAGGCTACGCCCAAGCAAAGCCACTCCAAACACAAAATTTATAAAAAAATCTCCAGGGTCTCTACAAATCACGATTGGTACACGTACATTCTAAGCACAGGCGACACACCAATTTCATAGCGATCCGATCGAACCGAAAAGCACATATCAGATTTCGATATTCACCGCTTCCAGTAAACCCTAAACGCTCCCCTGAATTAAGTTCGAAGTTCCAAATACTGCGAAGGGAAAACGAAGAACAGAAGCGAGAGAGTATCGTACCGGCTACGCCCCTCCATGGCGGTGCACAAGCAAAGACACCCGAATTCAAAACACAAACCACCACTGGAAAGAGGAAAGTCGAAGGGCCTGCAGGGGAAGACCCTGCTTGATGCRAGGCAAAGAAGGTAATGAGCTGATGGAAGAACGAAGGGCGGTGGAATGACTATATCGGCAAATTGTTCCGACGAAGAAGCTCAGGAGGGATTCGGCGTGAACATCCATGGCGAGGCCCGATCCACAACGCGATAGGGTTTAATTAGGGTTTCTGCCCGCGTCTTCTTCTTCAGCAAAGCCAACGCAAGCCAATCCACGGTTTTAGGACCACTTGGAGATGCAGACTTTGGTATGGGACCTCTTTAACCCTTAAAGGACTGACCTATCACCGCGGGCGAAGGTGGGGTGCAATATGTAGTGCTTGTAGTGCTTGACCGAGGGGAAAAACACTGCTCACGCACATGTTTAGCTTTGGATAAATTGTACAAACCAATACCTCATGCTACCCATTTAAAAATTGCGAGAAGGACATTGTGGCACAAAACACTTTCATGTGAAAATCTTTGCTATCTTCGTAGAATTAGGGCTACCTAAAAATATGGAAGCAATTAAAAACACTAAATTTGACTTCCCATGATGATTGACACATGTGTGGTCACTTTCAGAAAAAGAACGGATGAAAATTAGTGAGTGTCCACTCACTAGATGAGTTTTTTATCATCGAAAGGACAATAAACGTCGGCAGTGGCGTTTAAGGGTTAACCCTTGATCGCCTCGGCGGATGTTTTGTGCCTTTTGGATGACAAAAAACTCATCTCCTCACTTGATACTTGCCAAAAACCTTGAACGACGAAGGATTATTGTAAGTTTCATGCAAAAAATGCATGGAAGTAGTGGAAATTAGGCAAGTAAAACATTAAAAAAATTATTTATTGGGTATTACTCCCTATGTTTTTGAAAAAGATCCGTCCTTCCTTTGTATTTTACAAAGAAAACATGGGTCTTTCTTAGAAATAGAAGTATTATTTGAAGAAAGAAAGGGACATTTCTAAAAACAATTATACTCTCAAAAAATTTACTTCATTTTGCATCTTGRATAAACAATCGAAGATAAGATTCAACGTCATCCTTAAAAAAAAGCTTTGCTTAGAATTTTTCAACAACCAGTGAATGTTTTAAAGTGCCATGGAAGGTGCTTGGAGGTCATTTAGTATAATAGAAAAATTTTCTACAGTAAAAAATTTTCAAAATTGTCTTAAGAGGAAGGTATTGAATTTTTTTTAACTAGTGGAAAAAAATGAAATGTACATTAMGGTTGAAATTTATACCAAAATTGATAGAGGTTTTCTTGATTGATTGACTACATATATATAGCCTCATGTAAGATTGAAACTTTATTACCAAAATTATACATAATAGTTAGTTTTGGCACGGGAGTATTGAAAATGAATTTCCACATAAAGTTTGACTAGGTTTACATCACCCTAATCCAATTAAAGAAAGTTGCTAGTTACTTTCAGACAAAAGAATATAAAATTCATGTTGAATATGGCTTTCGAATACTAGGATACAATCAATATTGTGGAAGGCAAATAATATGTGACCATATGACCATGGAATGGGTTTTTTAGGAGTTTATCCTAAATTATTATAGAGGATACAATGTTTCCAATAATTAACTTTAAGAGAAAGTATTAAATTAAAGTATGCACCTACTTATTCAAGAGTTTGATCATTTTTTATTGACTACTTTAGTGATAGTGATTGGTTGTGTCCTTATAGGGCTAAGGACACTTTTGTGCAAGTAAAAATTAAGTTAGGAAATCATCAATGAGGCACTAGATCATCTATTTCAACATATAAATAGAATATGGGACTCTTTTTATTTATCAAAATTGTTGCTCCTAAATTTTCAATACTAACTTAATGTGTATCCATTGATGATGCTTTTACAATATTTTGAGCAGTCTTCATAATTGAGGGATGTAATATTGGACACACTTTTCATGACCACATCTAGTTGGTTATAAGACACAATATAACTAGGCTCTTTAGTTACACCAACTCTGAAAAAGAGTTGTTATATATCTAATTATCTATAAGATAACTACACTTGAAATCAACCATTCTTGAAAAGTAATATAATAGGAAGGATATCCCAAATGGTCAGCATGAGGTGGAAGAAGTGTAAGGTGGAGTTGGTGGTGGTTTTGGGTAGTAAATGGCTCTATTTATGACACTTGKAGTGGAAACTTTGCAAGTCAATTTTGGATATACTGCTTTTTTTTAAACTCTTCTCTATGACATGCATGTTTTGATACTACAGTAGAACCTTCCTAACTCAATAAGATTGGGACCAATTTGACATATTAGATAAGAGAGGTTATTACATTAGAGAGGGGCATGATCTTCATAAGTGGTTCATATTGTTATACTAGGACCAGTAATGGGTCATTGCAAGAAACACCTGTCCTATTCTCAATCACAGATTGTGTGGCTCTCTTGTAATCTTCAATAACTTTCAAAGCTTAAATCCCATAAACTTGAAATTTTTATTGGAGATGCCTAATTTGATGATAATCATATCTTTTATTTTCCAAAAAATTCAAAAAGTAAATTTACATTTAAAAATCATTTTTGCTAGTTTGTCACACTTTGAGGTTTAGAGATTTTCACTACGTTAGGAGTCCTTAAATTTAATGATTTGGAGCTCAAATTTTCATAGGCCATTAATATAGTAGAAAAGCATAGACCTACCAAAGGGAATCTAAAATTTTATTATTTTATGTCCTCCACATGAGTGCAAATAGCACTCCCATTGCGCACAATTTCAAAACATTGATGATGGTTCTAAGACCATTTTTTTGGTGAAATCTCGTTACCATCAACTCTTCCTAAGTGGCCAATTTTAATTTTTGAAAAAAAATCTTTTCCTATTTTTTACAAATTAAAATATCAAAATACCTATTTTCATGAGATTTTTCACTTTTCTAGTTCACCTAGTTCAAAAAAATTTCTATGCTTTTCTTACTTTGGGTATTTTCTTCTTAAAGGTATATACATTAAACAGATTTTTCATATTTAAAAAAAAATCTAATTTTAAAGTACTCCCGAAAAATTATGAGTATTGTGGCAAAAGTGTACACAAAATGGCAGGTGTTTCTTGTAATGAACCTAATCAATGTTCTCTGAGTGAACTTTATTGAGTTAGAGAGGTTCTATTGTATTGTGACATCTTCTAGTACATCTAGTATACCTCAAATGGATCTTGGCATTACCTACATGAATCTTTTAGCTTTCTAAACCTTACATCTTTGAATTTCTAGAACTAATTTCTGCTTTCAATAATTATGGAACCACTTGCATTTGATTCATACTTAGTCTTTTGTTCATTTTGTAGAGCATATCGGTTATGCCACAAAGCTTACTTGTGGAATAGTTTAAGTTTCGGTTTAGTTACTTTGAAATTCCCTTATAACTTTATACAACTGACTCTGGGTAAGTTATTTTGATTGTAAGAGAATATGCTCTAAAAGTGACCATTTAAGGGCCAGTCCGCTTTTATTGTAGGTTTTCATGACATAAGTATTTTTAACTCATTTTTCATAGAAAAAAAAAAATGATGTGGAACTTAGCACAAGTGGTTTCATATTTTTCCTAGCATTTTTGAAGTATGGTAGAGGGACCCTAAACCAATCAAATAAGCAATTCTAGATATGATCTAGGTTAGTGTTAAGCAAAGCAAATATTTTCAGAGGTGCATAGACAGAATTGATGAAAATTGCAAAAAATTTGGTAATTTTATCTCTTGCAATGAAATTACTATGAATTTTGAAAGGCCAAAGTTGGGCTTGACCCTTGATCAACATCTAGACATTAGATGAGAAATGAGGCTTCTAGAGGGCCGTTTCAGGCTTGTTCCCTTTGTTCTCAATATAGTGATGGAACGGCCGACTGCTGTCAGAAAAATAATTACCAAAAAAATAAAAAATAAAAAACTTGTTTTTGGTCTTGAAATGTAAAAAACAGATTTTTTTTTTCTTTTTTTTTTACAAAAAAATAATCTGACGTGGCTGTCGCTTCGCATCATCAGGTTGCTGCTGCAGTGCTGCGGGAACGCATGAATGCAACAGGGAACTCGCAGCCCTCCCTGAGCCTCAAAAAACATGTAATGGTTATCCAATTCTGATCATTCAAGAACTAGTTTCCCGTTCATGGCTTCCTACTTTTTTGCTCATTTATGTGTCATAAACTTATTGGTTCAAATCTTGAAAAAATCAAAAACACGCATTCCAAGGCGAAAATGGAAATCTATTCCAGCCTTAGTCGTTAATAGAACACCCTATTGATTGGTGATGGGGTGCTGGTGAGTAATGGGTTTCTCTACCATACATGTGAATTTTCAAAGATTTGGGGCACATGCACCTATTTGTGGCCATAGGTCGTCCAAAATGTGTCCACTTGCAACTTGTAAAGAGATAGGAGGAAATGAAAGACAATGATTGGCTCTTGCAATAAACTTTTTTTTCTTGATTCACATAATGGTGAATATAGTTCATTTAACCCTTGAAGGACGGCGCGGACATTTTGCGTCCTTTGGAAGACAAAAAAATCTTTTGTTGAGTGGACTCGCCAATTTTCATCTATTCATTTTGTAAAAGTGACCACGCATATGTCAATCATTACGGGAAGTCAAATTTAGTGTCTTTACCTACTTCCATATTTTTAGGTAGCCCTAATTCTATGGAGATAGTAAAGATTTTCACATGAGAGTGGTTTGAGCCATGTTGCCCTTCTTGCAATTTTTGAATGGATAGCATCAGGTATCGGTTTATATGGTAAAGGGACCTGTAACCTATCAAATAAGAAATTATGGACATGATCTAGGGTAGTGGTAGGCAAAGGAAATATTTTTAGACGTGCATTAACTGAAATGATGAAAATTGCAAAAACTTTGGTAATTTTATCTCTTACAATGAAATTACTATGAATTTTGAAAGGCCAAAGTTGCGCTTGATCCATGATCAACATCTAGAGTCATTCAATTCCCATCATTCAAGAACTACTTTCCCGCTCATTGCTTCCTACTTTCTTGCTCACTTGTGTGTCATGCACTTAATGGTCCAAACCTTGAAAAAATCAAAAACCTCCATTCCAAGGAGAAAGTTGTAATATGTTCCAACCTTGGTCAGAAATACAACACCCTATTGATTGGTGATGGGGTGCCTGTTAGTAATGGGTCCCTCTACCATACATTTTTTCTAAAGCTAAACATGTGTGTGAACAATGATTTTTCCCTCGATCAAGCACTGCATATTGCACCCAGGCTTTGCATATTGCTATGATAGGTCCATCCTTTAAAGGTTAACATATCCATTCTACATCTATTTATAGGGGCGATTTGAAGGAGATGGTCGCTTTTAGAGCATACTTGGGTTATTTTGTCAGTCTTCTGGTTCAGGTTCAGATATTACAGCCGTGGAAGGACACTTGGCAGAATTAGAACTACCCACGTTGACAGTGAGTCAGCCTCGGAGCATTTCCAAGGAGYTGGTCCAGTCCAAGCTGACACCTCCGGCCACACGTTCTGTTCGGGCGTGTATCACTCAATTGCATCAAATTTCGAGTGTCGTGGAAACTTTGCGAATTCGAACAGTCCACCTCATTGCAGCGCTCACTCGTCATTTCGATGGATTCCACGAAGATGGAGATTGCGAATCGGAATCCCACTTTCGGGAGCTCTCTGCTCAATGTAAGCAACGCCCATCCCTCCAGCTCGTTCGAATGTTGCTGCATTGGATTAGATATTCTGTTGCTCACTGAGGGTTCACTCTTGGTTTCGGTGATAGTGCACAGGGTTTGGATTGTTTAGGGTTCTAGCTTGTTTGGATTATTATTCTCTGTAGAGCTAGTACTCCTTTCAAGCGTTGCAGATTGGCGTGAGTAGGGTAAGGATTGAAGTGAGCAATTCAGTGGCGATTTCTTTGTGGGGGCTACAAATGACCTTTAGATTTGAACGAATTCTTGGTATGAAGCATGTCTGATTTGCTTCCTTTTGGTTTCGGTGAAAGTGCATGAGGTATGTAGTTGGTGTGTTGAGCTAGATGAAATTTAGTAATTCGTCGCGTTGTGCCGATTCAATAGAATTAGTACTCTTTTGAAGCCTTTCCTCTTTGGTAAGATTGGAATGAATCTAGTATGGCTTCGGTTTCTTTTAATTCATCGTGAAATGGCCATGACAGGATAATTTCGGACGACGCCAAACCGAGGATGACCTAGATCCTCTTCAGTTACAACCATCAATAGAAGGCAGCAGGGACCAGTATTCAACCAAGAACGACCGAAGCTCAACGAACGTATCAGGGCAATCCACTTCAGGGCAACAGGACTCGCTTGATTCTCTGATGGCTCAGAACCCTAATGGCGCAACGCAGATGTTCACGGACATGCACGGCATTCCGGTGACATTGGAGGAAGGGGACCCCCTTGACGAGCCAGGTGGTCGCCAAGGGATGCGGCAAATGGTTAACGAGACTGCTGGTGGGCGAAGAGAAGGAGCGACCGATTGGGGCACGGGGACGGATGGTGGCCAAAGTGACAAACCCCAGGTCGGTGTTGCTTATGGTTCCTTCGCTGGAGTCTGAGATCCAGGAACGAGTTCCTTATACGAATGCTGTTGTAGTTGTAGTTGTAGATACGTTTTATACAGGAGCTCATGTTTGGTGATGCGGTGTCGACTATGTGAATTGCAAGCATCCTAAACGTTTATTCGCATCAGAACTGTGACTGGTGATTAAGGCTACCTTTCGCATCTCTGGTTGCAACTTAGAGATGAGGGATTGCTTCAGAAATTGGATTAAGGGAGTATCCGCTGTGCGTGAATGTGTTTGGTGTAAGGCTTCTCCTGTCGTCTCACATTTTGGGATCGGCTTACTGAAGGTTAAGTCTAAGAATCTTGTCTTGAATGCTTGCTATGGGGGGTATGTTGTTTGAACGAATGTGAACGCCAGCTACTTCACCTTCTCACTTACTGCGGAGTGTGGACGATCGGCTGGACCTCTTGTATATCGATTCAATAATCGATATRCACATCTGTAGTGAAGTTTTTTAACTAACTGCATGATACCCGAGMATTGACGTAGATATGTAAAGAAATCGAGTCACTGGTAGAGACCAGATCCAAGGGTCTAGACCAAGATTTAAAATTGATGGATGCGTTCAACGGAATCATTTGGCTCTTTAAGTTTACTGTCGCTTAGAGCTTGCTAAAGATTTATGTCGGAGGAAAGGAGAATACTGTACTTCGTGAGACCCGGAGCACTTTCATCCACTGCCCGTGTGCGAAGTTGGTGACCGATACTCTTACGATAAATAAACTAGTACTCCGTATTTCAAGCTTCGAAATTAGGAATTAGACTGGAAAAGGGCCCACTTTCCATATTTGTCTAAGTTATACTCCGTTTTCAACTGAAGTGACCGAGCCTTTGTGACTTTGTAGACTTCGCACGGCATCCTAAATGGCAGGTTGATCATGCATCTTCGAACTTCCAGTTGTCAAGCGCCACGAGGCAGCAGCAGCAGCAGCAACTGCAAGACTAGTCTCTACAACAAGCCAATCCATTGAGAGCAACTGATGCAAGCATTGGATTACTGTATGCTGTGAGCATCCCAATCGCTGCAAATGCGGTCGAGATATCACAAATCTCCTGCGTGACCAGCCAGCGAAGGTCCAGCATGATAGATTTTCGGCACAAATGATTGAGACTACCTACAAACGACAGGACGAACGAGGTCGGAAGGAACCGAAACTAAAAAAAAATGCCTGCATAATTTATAAGCTTAATAAGGAGTTGGAGACTTGGAGTTGGTCTTCCTGTAGCGACAGAAGGGTAAGGCATAATTGGGCAATGGTGGGGCATGGCGGGCACCTCGTTCTCACGATAAGCCAGGTGGAAAGCATCACGAGGACCATCTCCAAACGGAACTGCCACTGTGGTGCACTTGTGGCCCAGGAAGGAGCTGCATGGCAGTGTTCCAAAGATTGGCAGATTGTAACGTATTGCACGAAGAAAGAGAAGAAGAAGATGAAGAAGAAGCAAGAAGGAGTTGCCTATCTTACTTCTTCCGAGTAGGAGAAGAAATTGGCGATGACGGGCCGACCAAGGTCCCAACAGCGACGTTGGAAAACGAGACCCTGACTAAGTTTGTGGGGGCAGGGCTGGAATCTGACACTCTCCGTTCCCCTGCGACGTACACTTGGCGCCCACTTGGCGCCACACCCGCCTCCCACTCCCTTTCAGGAAAAACGCAAAGGACCTCGTCCCGCCCGCTAAAAGCGCCTCTACTGTCATCCGCCCCCCAACGAATTGTCATTCAACAATCGCTATTTCTCATCGCGTTATTGTTGTGAGCTGGACAATCATCACCAATAGGCCATGCCCATAAGGCCGTAACTYAATCATCATTTCGCCATGCCCGCGGCAGACGAAGTCTGCAAGTTTGAGGGTGCGCAGCRCGTCCGTCACCGCTAATTAGCGAATCCGCTAAACTCTGGGACTGTGTGGGCAGCAAGCTGCGGTTTAGTTAGTTGCTTTCTGCGAGCGAGAGTGGGCTAGGGTATGAAAGGAGCAAGAATTTGTTGACAGAATTTGTTGGGTTGCGGTGGTTGGGGGACGAGCGTCATGCGTTTCGCTTTGGGCGGTGGTCTTAGCGTCGTTGCTGACGACCTGGCGTGCACAATTTCTGCTGTTACTTGACGTTGATTGGAACGGTTGGGAGTTTTAGGGATGCGGGGGTTGAGGGACGTGGGAGGATGTGCATGAAGGAGGGGAGGGTCTGATGGAAGCCTCTTTTTGAATGGAGCGTTTTGGGAGCTTCTTGTTCGTCGTTCAGGTTCGATTTCGTCTTGATAAATTTCAACGGCTTAGTGAGAACAGGGAAGCAGACAGATTCTAACTGGATTTTGGTTACATCTATCTGAGAGTCTGATCACGGAATCTAGGAATTGCATACCACGGATTGTCGGGGTAAGAATTCCCATCGAGGGCTACTGAAGACAATTTGTGCAGGGCTGTCTGTACAGGTTGTGAGCAACGTGAGCAAGCAAGGGCGATTGATTGATTCCATTCCCCTCATGTGAGTGTTTGCGTCGCTCAAATTCACACTACCTCTTTGTTTGTGGTCGGCATGGATCCGCATGTGATTGGCTTGTTGAAAGCTGCGCCGATGCTGCTCGTGGGCGCGTTCACATCGTACGTCCTCTTTGGCCGTGCTGGGGAGCCGGAAGAAGTTTTCTGGGATCATTGCAAGACGATAGGTCCACTTTACAACTGGCGGTTCGGTATTCCTGTTGTGGACGATTTTGTTTGCGTGGTTGTGCAATCGTTTCGGCAAGGGTTTAGCACCCCCGAAGGAACATGGATTACAGGCTATCTAATCAGCACCTTGATTGCGGCGTATGGATTTTTGGCCGTGGAAGGGTCAAGGGCCAAATCGGGGTGGTTTCTGTCACTCACACCGTTGCACGCGTTGCTCTTCAAGCTGATTGGGATCTCGGTGATCGTGCCAGCGATTTTTCTGCCGTCCTACATGCTCTACAATGCGGGGGATAGGACGCCGAGCGAAATGTGGCGCAAGAAGGTGTCCACAGTGCGAATTGGTGGCATTGCGCTCTCCCTTGTTCTRTTGAAACTCAATGCCATTGCGATGTTCTTCCCATTTTCAGATAAGGGAAAAGAGGTTTCCATCCTCCTCTTCCAAATCGCCCCGATTGCGCTGTCCTGTCTGTGGCTGTTGTTGCCTCGCTTGTCTGGCGAAGGARTCCCACAAGTGCAAGGGCACCGGCGCGTCAAGGCGATGCACCTCATGCAAGCGGAAGCAGGGCTCGTCTGGCATCTCATCGGCATCCTCTTTATCATCCGTGACCCTGAAATTCCTTGGAAAGTCCTGAAGCTSCTCCACTCGTGGTCCAACACCGAGTTCCAGGCCTACTTCCTCCTGGTGGATGTGTCGGTGCTCTTTCTGGGATTCACGTATGTCATTGTGCTTGAAGATGGCACCGACGTTGCTGCGCTAGTGGCGCTGGGGAGCTTCATTTTAGGCCCGGCCTCGGCCTTGTCYGCCTACTTCGCTTACCGGGAGCATAAGATCCTGCAGGCCGTCCTTGTGCAAGGGAACTCCAAAACTTCCTAGCTATGGCCGTAACCACCCTCCCCACATCCTCAATCAAGCTGTTTTTGCATGCCTGGTTTTTACCACCAGTGTGGGAACTGCGACAAAACAACCTTGTGCGTTGCTACTTGTTCCTCCCGGTGTTGTTTATTTCCTTGCTCTTCATCCCATTGGCAAGGTTACCTTTTGCACAGTATCTTAGTTTGCATCTGCAAGCATCAGATAGACAAATTCTTTGAGAAGTGAATAGTAGTGTTTTTTCCACCTTGGGGAAGATGATTGTTTTGTCTTTCTGGGTGATGTAGAATGAGGCTCTATACTCTCTTGTACAGTCTCAGTTGTTCATATTTTTGTCAATGTGTATACTCCATTAACCTGCAAGTGAAGCTGTTGAAAGTAGTAATGGGAGTGCATACTTGAGCACGATGAGGTTCTTCATGTAAATGAAAAGTTGACTACTTGTTGGGTTCATTGCGATTATCATTTTTTTTGGAATGATGGTTCATTTTTAGTTCAGTTGCCATATGATATCACGTAATATTCAAATGGAAAGTGTGCTTCCGGCGAGTTTGCTTCTATCAATCGTCGATGCTTACGAATCTTTTTCCTGAACTTTTAACTTTTTATAAATAATTTCAATCCATTTTATGTAGAGCTTGATACACTTGAAGTAATTGTCTCCCGCTGGGATTTCCTTAATGATTTTTAGAAAGCATATTGTAATTCTCATTATTACAATGTGGAGGTTTTTCTGAGAGACACCTTGGTATTGCACAGCTCGTTTGTTAATGGATTGTATTCTCTTGCATGATCTGAACACAAAAATTGCAGCTATTTATACAACCTTGAGACTCTTCCTGTTGCCCCCCCATGCTTTTTCCTTGGCATTTCACATCAATTCATAAAATCATTAACAAGGATAGATAAGGTAAAATAATAACAAGTCCATCATGTATCCCCATTGTATGTTGATCTATGAAAGAGCGTGGCACATTTCATGTAGAAATTGTTGAAAACTGCCGCTTTTTAGGGCAATTAGAAAAGAATGAAAAAAAGAAAGGTGATTTTAAAAGTTTAGGGCAATATAAATTTTGCTTACAAGGAGAAATTGAAGGTTTATGACCTGAAGTGTCAAAAAAAAACTATCAAGTGACAAGTTCTTTATTAGCCCTTCAATAATTCCATGAATTCAATTTTGAGGTACAACCATTCAATAATTCATAGAAAATGCATCCAAACTTGCATGCAATTCAAATTAYATTTTGAAATTTAAGAAAATATATATACATCTAAAATTTTAATGTGTATAAGGAAAAGCCAAAAGCCAAATTGTAACAAGTTTACCAAAACTTCAAAAACTGCCACATTTTGGTTTTAAAGGTTTTTTGGGGTTAAATCACCTTTGCTTGAATTCAACGCCATGTCATTTGAACTATCAATGTACTTGGTGYAGTTTCATATCTCCATCACTTTAATCACCCTTGCTTGAATGTTACGCCACCCTTGCTTGAACTCCCAATGTCCTTAGTCCAGTTACATCTTCCATTTCTTCAATCGTTCTTGTTTGAATGTTATTCCACATTATTTGAAGTGTTCCTTGTACTTGGTGTAGTTCCATCCTTCATCCCGCCCAGTCTTGATGGCCATCTTGCCACTGCACAAATCTCTATGAAGTATGCCCAAAAATCACTCAAAACTCTATTTTCGATGGAACCCCTGCAAAGACGCAGATGCAACTGTATGTACACATGTCACATCACACGCCAAGGTGTAGTTTTATCCTTCATCCCTTCAATTATTCTTGCTTGAATGTAATGCTACATTATTTGAACTGTTAATGTACTTGGTTTAGTTTCATACCTTTCACTTAAATCACCGACCTTGCTTGAATGTAGCGTCATGTCATTTGAAGTGTAAATGTACTTGGTGCGGTTTCATACCTTTCACTTAAATCACCAACCTTGCTTGAATGTAGCGTCACGTCATTTGAAGTGTTAATGTATTTGGTGCAGTTTCATACCTTTCAATTAAATCACCGACCTTGCTTGAATGTAGGACAACACTCATTCGACTTCTCAATGTACTTGGTGTGGTTTCATACCTTTCACTTAAATCACCGACCTTGCTTGAATGTAGGACCACACTCATTTGAACTGTCAATGTACTTGGTGTGGTTTCATGCCTTTCACTTACATCACCGACCATGCTTGAATGTAGCATCACATCATTTGAATTGTCAATGTACTTGATGTGGTTTCATGCCTTTGTCACTTAAATCACCGACCTTGCTTGAATGTAACACCTCACCATTTGAACTGTCAGTTTACTTAGTTTAGTTTCATAATTACCTCCATAACTTAAATCACCAGCCTTGCTTGAATATTACGCCATATTGTTTTAACTCTCAATGTTGTTGAACAAGTGTAGTTTCATTCCTCCATCACTAAAATCACCCTTGCTTAAATGTTGCACCACATTATTTGAACGTTTTATTTACTTGGTGTAGATTCATACCTCGAGCACTTAAATCACCCTTGGTTGAATGATATGCCACATTATTTGAACTCTTGTACTCTAGGCAATTTCATATTTCCATMACCACTTAGAACCTTCTATCTTAGTATTTACATCACATCCCTTGTATAGTTGCACTCCATGCAATTTCATATCTTTGTTTGACTAGAGTTTTTTAAATATGGCTAAAACATGTTGTTCTAAAGGTTTGTTTGGATATGTGTTAAGCATCATATTATGTGACTTTTAAGGTTTGCTAATTCATTACATATGCATCTAAAAACTTCATTCATTTTGATTATGAAGTCTTGATACCATCATATGATGTGCTGCCATTTGATCAACGTTCAAGTTTAGTCAGTCTCCAATCTTTGTAAAATCACAAAATGAAGTTCAATGCAAAAATTAATGGTAATAAGATCATTCATAAATCAAGCATAATACATGCTGAAAACATATAAAGAGCACACAAATGGTAAAGTATACAACATAACACATGTTCAATCCCTAGTAACTTCCTCTATTAATACCATCCTTCCACATTTGTGCTCATATTTTAAGTGTTGATATTTGGGCAACAATGCTAGTATGTGAGCGTGAGAGTGTGAACTTGTGAGCATTGAACCTACAGTATAGTTACCTATAATATAGAAACCACACACTATAGAAGGTTTATGTATCATAAACACCTATAATATGGGTATTTGTAACATGTATACCCTATAATCATAGACGATTTTTATATTATATACACGTATCGCATAGGTGTGTAGTATTCTAGATTCATGGGCGCACACTCCTGTGCTCACATAATAGCAATTCTTATGCCATGTTCAAGCAATGATGCTAGTTTATAACTTGGAAGCCTAAAATTATGAGCTTGAGAGTTTTAAGCATACACCTTATGAGCGTAGAGCGTCAAATGAATAAAACTTTGAAATTTTGAGGCCAACAAACATGATAGTTAAAAAAAAATCTTTATAATAAAATTTCAGCCTTAATACCGTGGACCTATGACCTTAGAAGCATGGTTAATAGACATGCCGCACTTGACTTAGTACGTTGGTAGGTGAAAACTTTAATCCACCTCAAGCCTCATATTTTTCTCATGAAAATATTTGCTCGAGCTCAACCTTTTGAAAGTCTTCCAAGGAAAAAAAATACTTGGGAAACTTTTTCAAAAAATTAAAAATTAATTTAAAGAAATTTTTTATAATTTTTTTTCAAAATCTCAAACCATGGACACTCCAAAGAGCCTCTCAATTCCCGCCACAATTGTTTTTGAAAAAAGAAATTGAATTTTTTTTGAGAGTCGTGAATTCCAAACCCTACCAAGGGGGTTCTTGGTATTGTGAAGGTTTTTGGATGTATTAAAGTCAAAAAAATATCTCCCGGATCCCAATATCCTCAAGGGACCTCTCGATACTAAAAGAGGTTTTTAAAGGTGGTAGTCATGGAAAAAATAAATTAAACTAAATTAAATTTTTTTTATTGATATCAATTTTTCAGAGACTCCAAAACTCCAAAACCTCCAAGAGGCTTCACCAAGTGTGGTTTCTAGGATGACAAAGTTGCAAAGAAAAAAAACTAATAGAAAATTAATAAGAAAAAATTTGAAAAAAAAATAAAACATTAAGGTGAAAGAAAATTGAATGTTTTCTAAGAGTTTCAAATTCAAAAATTCCAAAGGGGCCTTTCTATGCCAAGAGGGGTCTTTGAATCTCTAAGGGTGTTGAAATTTCAATGGAGAAAAAAAAAATAGACGAGGTATATAGACAAGATTTTTGAAGAACATTTAAAGTGCCACAATCCTATTTCAAATCAATTGACATATTTTCTTTAGTTCACTAGTTGTAAAGATCCTAAATTTCTATAATATAAAACCATTAAAAATTATGCCAAAAATTGGAGGATCACACGCTCTTAGGCTCATGCTCCAAGGGTCATGAAATAGCACTAACCATTGTATAGAAGAGTAGCAACCTATGCATGTATATAGAAATTCTTTCAATTTATATGGTAGTTCAAACATGTAAATACCTTGAATTTACAAAGAAATCCTAGACATGTAAGATCCCTTTTATTGTTGCACCCACTAAGGTAGGAGGCCCATAAACTCATTGGATTCCAAATGCATCCTCTATTTAGGAACGAATGGTATATTTTTTAGAATATCTATTACTGTAATTGATGAGGTGGATAGCTTAACCCCTAAAAGACCAAGGTCTTCTTTTGCCAAAAAACACACTCAAAACGTCCATTTCTATTGCAAGAAGAAAATATTTGAATTTTTTTTCCACATCTAACTCTAGGATCTTACACCTAATTAGTACGAAAATGTGTGGAAAAAATTTCAGAAATTTTGACCGCATGGATTGCAAGATATTTGTGTTTAAAGTGAAAAGAACAATTTTTTTTTTCCAAATTGTGGAATTAGATTATTGACTTTGAACCTTCTTAACTTAAATTTTTTGCACTACAAAGTTTTGAGGTTTAAATCTTCTCGGGAAAAAAATCAAGAAAAAAAGTTAATTTTTTTTATTAAACTTTTTTAAAAGTAGAAGTAGATAGCTAGATGCAAGATAGAAGGAATATTTAAATGATTAATATCCGCCTTAGATGGAATTAAACCGCACTAATCCCAATGGCAAGATTGTTCTAGGAAGCAAACTATAATATACAAAACTTTTGTATTTAAAAATTGTAAAGATTGCAATTAGAAATGAATCCTACATGTTATTTTCTCAAGATGATGCTTAGATTGCCCCAAAACAAGATTGGTCATAACCTTCACATCACTTATCCAAATGAAATGAATCAAAGCTTGTCATGTAGATAAAAATTTAATCTGTATGGAAAAAAGTTTCAATAAAAAGATCGGAATTTTTAGGAATTATTTTTTGTTGCCCAATCTTTCCAATTTTGAGCATAGCTTTTTGTTTCAGATGTAATTTTTGTTCTTGGTCATCAGTCTAAAAAAATTACATTCCCAAAAAGACATCAATTTCTCATTTATTGGAAAAAAAATTAAAAAAACCATGACAAAAATTGAAACTCTAGGTATTTGCCCAGAATCCAAGTTGTCTTTTGAAGGAACAAATGGTCTTTTAGGGGTTAAAAGGACAGTTCATGGATCCCCTACTTTATCAAAGTAGTAGCCAAAAAGCCAAGTGAGAAGAATAGCTCCAAATATATTTTAAGGTCTCACGTAGCTTAACCCTTTGAGGACATTTTATGCTAAGGCTTGGTCAAAATCCATTAGATTTTTACATTAAAAAATAGAAAAAAATTGATATTTTCACATGTAGTAATATGTGTTTAAAATTTGATAACATTTTTCATAACTAAAAATAACAAATGGAATTTTATATGATTTCTTGATTTTTAAAATCATAGTAATTACAAAAATGCCTTAAATAATATAAAATTTTGAAAGAAAAAAAATTCAATAGAAAATGTTCAAAAAACGATGTATTTGAGCTTTGAAGATGCTATCTACAAAGTGTCATAAAAATTGCAATTTTAACAATTTAGCCAAAGATTCAAATGGTCTAAAAAGTAGATTATTGAAGTTACAATTTTTTAGTTTAGTGCAAGAACATTTAAAATGAAAACTATGTGAAAATTTAGGTTTGACTTTCAAAATCCTTGTAGAGCTTGTAATGTCTTGTACGAGTTAATTCCTAAAGGATTGGACGTTCAAAGTTCAAAAAGGATGGATGCAAACTTGTCCCAAGCATATAAATTTCTAGGTTATTTATCCATATAAATATTTGTATTTTTGTGCTAAGTCTCTTGAATTTGTACAATTTAGCTTCTTAAAACTTTCCTTTATAAATATTCTATAGTGTGAAGTACATTAGTTTGTCTAAAATCAAGAGCTATCTTTTTAATTCAAAAGATGGCCGTTCAAAAAATATATCAATAAATGAATAAAACCTCAAAAAATCACTCTAATTGAATGTATTTTTGTAGCTCAAAGCAATTGGAGTGATTCATTTATTTGATATATTTTTTGATTTACTTAAAATTTTGAGCTCAAAGTAAAAAATATTCAATCTATAATTAATATTAGAAGGAATTTTGCTTCCAAATTTGATTGAAAAATGTTGGTTAGAGTAGTAGGTGATTTTATACTATAGATATGATCTATTGACTGTATTTTGTGGCTTTTGCTTAGAAGCCTTTGTTATATTATTGTTCCACGTTCATTTCATAAAACATCTTCTCAAGTTTAGATATCTAAACTACCCATGGTTCTTAATCCCTCAAGGACTAAGAAGACAAATTGTGTTTTCTTCAAATTTTCAATGGCAAATTCTTAATAGGGTGAAGTCGATATCAATATTTTATATAATTAGGGTATTCTAGAGTAACAAGTTGACATACTTGTTGCATTTTCCAATTTCCAAAATTTCAATGTGAGAAGTATTTAAATATTTATTTAGAGAAAGTCTTCTTATTTATAAAAGAAGAGCAAACATAAATTTTTTACAAAGAAAGGAATAGTGGTAGTGGAAACTAATATTTTATTGGGCATTTCTAATCTTTGTTCTGGTTAAGAAAACTGAATTGTACAAAATTATTTCAAAGTTATATTTTTAGCAATTTTCAAAATACAAAGTTCAATGTGCTCTAATCAAGAGCGCAACCTAATTAGAATGCTTCCAGATTTTTTGAAGATGTTCCAAATGATATGCTAATAATATATATTTTTAAATTTTAAAAATTGTTGTTTATATAAGTTTTTAAATTTTTTGTAGGATCCAATTTGGTCAATTTGGATTTTACTCCTTTATTTTGAAAATGTATATGAATTTGAGAGAGTGTTTTATTTTTATTTTTTTCAAATTAAAAAACATGAGATTTTCTTATAATTCCAATCCAATTTTTTTGGGAGATGAAAAAAAGTATCATTCATCATCTTATAATTATTCTTCCCTCAAACCCAATTTTTTTTGGCCTATGAATTAATCATCCAAAATTGTTATAATCTAAAAATCTAACAATCAGCATTTTCCACAATTAATTCCATGCGTATTAGACAAAGTGGTCTTTACTTTTGTATAGTTGAACTAAAAAATTTCAAGCAAAAACAGAAAGATTTCAAAGTTGGATGACTCATTGAAAACGTTCATTGTCAAAAATTCAGTAGGCCTTAGGGGGTTAAAAAGTTAAAATTCCTTCATCTTTGACCCACATGCCAAGTCCCTTAGTGTTGATCATGACATACTACCTTGAAGATAGATGATACTATTTACATTCAAGAAAGTATTGAAAGCCATGTGTAATGATGTGATTTTTGGGAGATGCATAAAAGTTTGTGGAGATGTCATTGACTAGAAGTGAACCATAGTTTTTGAGATTAAAAGAACTTATCACCATGTATGGATTTCCTTATCCAATTCAAATTGCAAGGTAGTAGATGACTATATATATCCCCTTCTTTGTTCAAAGACTAAAGACTTGATACATATCACATTTACAACCAAAGGTTTTTTTTAACAATATTTCATTCAAAATCAATGCAATTTGTTCTAAGGGAATATTAGGTGATATATTTCTTTAATTATTTTTAGCAATCAAAATCATTGATTGACTACATATTCTAAGGACTGTATGGCTCCTATTTGGATGAATGTACATTCTTTTGGATGAATAATATAAGTTTCATGTGCATTTTTCGCGTTTCATTCATTTAAATAGATGCAAACAATTCCATCACTCCAACAAAACTTGCTTTCCACATTGCCTGAAATAAATGAAGAAAAATCCTTGCTAAGAAATGCAACCTGGAAGTCAGTTTACTTAGTAGATGAGCTATTGTTCATAACAAGGGTCAATATGAGAGACAATATATAGCAAATTAAAGTTACTGATTGATAGTTATTCAAATTGCTAACAAAATACACTCTAGCTTGGCACTTGAATTTCCCATGCCCATGTGACAAGGGTAGGGCATCATCAATAGTTTTGTCAAATATAAATCCAAAACAATTTTAAAAAAAAGGAAAAAATATGTTTGATGTATACACCTTTAAGAAGAAGGTTCCCTAGGAAGGAAAAGCATAGAAAAATTCTCTAAGTAGGAGAACTAAAAAAAAACAAAATTTCAAGAAAATAGTAACTTTCACTCTATTTTCACATTTTTATTTGTAAAAAATAGGAAAAGAAATTTTATGAAAAAGTAAAAATTGTCCATCTCAGAAGACTTTATGTTAAAGAGATTCCACTAAAAGAACAATCTTGAAACTATTTTCAATGCTCATAATTGCTCGCGCAAGAGAGCCCTATTTGCATGAACACAAAGGACATAAAATAGTGTTTTTCAAAATTTCCTTTGGGCAGTTCATGCCTACTAAGTATGGGAATAGACCCTAGAAATCTCAGCTCTAGATCATTATTTTTGGGTACTCCCCAGTACTAAAAACCCCTAAACTGCAAAGTGTGACAAATTAGCCAARTTTGTATTTAAATATAAAATTATTTTTGAAATTTTTTGAAAAATAAGGGATCTAATTAATGTCAAGCTAGACATCTCCAATAAAAATTTCAAGCTCAACAAGTCCATGCTTCAAAAGTTATAGCACATGACAACTTTGTCACTCCAAATGTGACGCCAAATAGTACTAGTTTTTTTTGCAATCACCCCTATGGAGTTGTACACTGAGAGTGAGTACAATGGTTGATGCAAAAATGGTTAGTTCGGCTTCACACAGAAGTTGAAGAGACTGAGGTGACCATGAGAGTTTAATTATATGACATGTGCTTTGCCTTGACAAGACACACATTGTTTTGGTTACAAAGGGTGATGAAAAAATACACTAACACATGAGAATGATAAATTACTGAATGGAGTGCAGTTGTAACTTGTAAGCAAATAACTGCGATGCTATATTTCGAAGCTGAAAAGATTTAGATAAGTACCCAGATGCTTGGGATGTACCAGAAGAGAGCTTTTTTTTTTTCCAGAAATCTTAGGAAGTATAAAGAAACTGAAAACTGGTTTAAATTTTTTTTGTTTTTTTCAATTTAAAAAAATATAATAATTAATAATTAATTTAATTAATTAATTAACTAGTATTATCTGATGTGGCAGTCTCTGTGCCACGTCAGACTACATACGTGGCAGAGTTCCCAGAGTTCCCAGAGTTCCCAGAGTTCCCAATGTGTTCCCACAGCCCGGGAACTTGCAGTCTTCTAGACGGTCCAAAAAACATCTAATGTTTTGCATGTATTTCCTGAATTTTCTAAATTCACAAACACTAAATTCAAACATGTAACTTTCTGGCAAGTCTCTCAAATCACCGTAGTTCACATTTAGTGTTTGAATTGACATTTAATGTTACTTACTTTCATAGGGTAATTGGCTTTTAGTGTATGCCTTCGTATTTAGTGTACAAGACACTAAATATCATCATTAGTGTAGTGTTACAATTGGGTGTTGCTACCTTAGGACGTTTTTTTAGGTGTCAGAAAACCACTAGTGTTACAATTGGATGTTGCTACCTTAGGACAGAGAACTACGTAGTTCTTCTTTTTCTTCATCTTCTTCGTCACTTCTCATCTTCTACTTGACTGCGATCGAAGGTCTGTGCATAATCAAGCAAGAACTTGATCATATCTTGGATCACTCAACTTTCCTAACATTCGGCTAGTTGCAAACAGAAGCTACAGAAGCTACATTACAAGTAGTCACACCTTTTCGGAGAAAGTGTGATTTCTCTGAGAATGTAGACGTGGCAGTCTGAGACTCTCCTGCGGAGCACCATTTCTCAGGGAAATTGGAGTGCCATTTCTTCTCCCACGCGTATGAAGAAACGGCGTTCCTCAGAGAAAATTCTTGAGGAAATTGCAGATGGTTGGCTACGCTTGATCTGCAGAGCTCACTTCCAGTGTGACAGGTGACTGTTTCTTTGAGGATTGCTCCAAACATATAAAAAAGGGCAGTCACACCTTCTCCACCAACACAGGCAGGCTTCAATCTGGCTACCTTGCTGAGAAGGTTTGTGTGTACTCAAACGAGATTTTGTTCATATTCTGATCACCACTATCTTTTCCTGGTTGGAATAGCGCAGCATGGCCCGAATGGAACCCCTCGTCTGACGTCTGCGCATACGAAGGAGGAGCAGGGGCATCGTGAACCTCCAAAGTGCCTTCCAACATCTTCACCACGTCTCGCATGGTGGGTCTTTGCTCAGGGTCATCCTGTGCACACCACARCCCCACTTGCAGCACCCGCCGCAGCTCGCCCTCGTCCAGCTGCTGCAGGCTCGGGCCGTGCTTCAGCCTCTCATCCACCAGGGTTGTCATGGATTGCCCTCTGTGGAGCTCCTTGTATGCCCACACTGCGTAGAAGCATTTCTCCGAGGGGAGGGACAAGTCCACGGTTCGTCGCCCGCTGATGAGCTCCAGAAGGGTCATGCCGAAGCTGTAGACGTCCACCTGTGGGCCGGGTACGTCAGGGACATGTTAATGGAGATATCCGTTAACTGTTAAATTGTAAGTGGGTTTTTCATTCGGAGATTGGAACATCGTCAAGAGATGACGAGGTCCAAGAAGGCTGACCCAATTTAACAGAACAGGAGTCTAATTCGTATGTATGTCTATTTAAAGGTATCTTGGATGCAACATTGTTGCAGGTCTTTTACGCAGGAAAAAGAGTGAGGCTTCTTGAACCCTATACATTCTACAACCCATCTTAGACACCCTCGACCGAATTTCGATCCTATTATTCTACGACAAACAAATCAACTACAAGAATCCAAGCTGCCACGCACTCGTGCAAAGTTTGCCAGCTTTACTGAGGAATCTTATAGGGAGTATTGCTTTTCAAAAGAAGAATTGCAACTCGATCTTCACTTTGCAATTAGAAAACTGGCCATTAATTGCACATGAATGCGTACCTTCGAGGTGAGAGTGCAGTTGGTGAGCCACTCGGGTGCCAAGTAGCCTCGGGTGCCRCGGATGTTGGTAATCACACGGCTCACTTCTTTGCCCAGGAGCTTGGCYAAGCCGAAGTCCGAGACTTTGGGGGTGAAGTCTGCAGTGAGGAGAATGTTTTCCGGTTTGATGTCGCAGTGGATGATGGAGGATCGRCACTCATGGTGCAAGTAGGCAATGCCACGSGCAGCGCCCAGGGCGATGGCCATTCGAGTCGGCCAATCCAAAACCTGCACATGTAGCAAGGTCAGTCCAGTGACTTCTTGTTGCAGCTTGGGTGGGCATAACATTAGGTAGCCATGGGGTACTAAAACCACGTCGGGGTCCTACAGTGTCACTGTAACAAGTGTAATTCATGCTACAGTGGTCCACAATTCATGGACAAGCTGCTTGCATTCGCGAGTTTCTACAATGAAAGGAGTCTTGAMAAATGGGAAGCAAAGGGTTCCCTGCCTTASAAGTCCAAGAATGTAATGTGACAGCCAATTGTATGTGGCAGGAAAAGGAGAAAAAAGGGAAAGAAACGGGAAAAAAAATGGTACAATAAAGAATGAAACCAACCTACCTGCATCCGCTGTTTCTCGTCAGATTTGGTGAAGAGGAACTTCTCCAGGGATCCGTTRGGGATGAATTCATACACAAGAGCTCGGTGGTCACCCTCTGCACAAAACCCTCGAAGACGAACGAGGTTTATGTGTTGCACGGTTCCTGCAACAAGCATCCATTAGGGACCAGTTAGTGCTTTTGAGAGCTGGGAGTATCGAGAGCATTATCAAACATAATGCCAAGTCGTTCGAATCAATCAAGAGTATCTAAATCTGCACTTCTTGGTTGATCAAAGAGCTTCAACTGAGAACTCAAGGAAGAATCTGACTACATAGCTTCCTATGATTAGCAATAGAGGCAGTGAAACAGTGCCTTGAACACCTCTCCCTTTTCTCTATCCAATTCCCAGATGCAGGTTTTTAATGCAAGGGATGTGATCTCCTCAGAGTCCTGTACTTCGCATTTTCTACAAATTTGCTTAAATCCAGTTCATCAAGCAACGAACGTGAAGAATGGGAGACCAACAATTCTGGATACTAGAGCTTGCTGCCTAACTCTCCAATTGTTGTGCTTAGAAATAAGGACAAATCTCAAGATAAAGTCTGACTCTTCCTGTTACTGAGGGGTTGTCAGGTGTTTTCAAGAATTGTGCTCCAAGAATGGAAGAAATTCCCGGAAACACAGTATCAGAAAACCTCAAATGTTTTGAGACAAAGAGTTTGGGGTCATCTGGAATTGTGTCACAGCAAGCAACAGGATCACGCGCACTGCCACCCCGACTTGACACAGAATTTGAGATCATTCATGCATTCTTCCACTCACCAATAACGGCCACCTCCGTTCGAAACTCTTGCTCCCCTTGTCTCAGCTTGGCGAGCGTCTTCACCGCCACTTCACTCTTATCCCCGAGCGTCCCTTTATGCACAGTCCCAAAGCCTCCACTCCCCAGCTGCGTCCCAAAGTTCCCCGTGGCATCCACGAGCTCCTTGTACGAAAATCTCATCACTCCCACAAGTCAACAGCACAAGCTTCGTACACAAATTAGTTGAGCTACTAGAGGACTCACAACGATTGCGCACCCTAATTATTTTCCTTACTCGATCTCAGACATTGCCATGGACATGGTCGGCATCACTACTCTCTGTAAGAGTTTGTAACCGGTGCACTGCTATGAAGGAAATGGACAGCTACTGCGGTAGAAGAGACGCAAGAGAGATATTCATTAATCTCTTCAATAATCCAATGTCTCACTGTGTCGATCTGAGTCAAACAAAAAACACTAGCTTCGTACACAAACCTGCTAGGAAGAAGCAGAGTTACAACTATGAGTGAATGATAAAGAGTCTAGTGGGAAAGTTGTACAAACTGTTCCACATGGACACAGATAGCGAGTGCTACCCATATTGTACACCACGATATGGACTCGTATTGAGTACTGAAACATCTAGCAGAGGATTTCGATACCAATAACACCTCAGTCTTGTTTGCAAATTAATTTCTTCAATAGTCTAAAGTCACAGTGTCTGAATAGCTTCATACACAAAACGGTATGTAGTGACGAAAGAGAATAACTATGATCAAATGAAGAATTTGTCGGGGTACCTTAGTTCTACAAACTGCCTCACTTTAACAATGTTGACCGTGGTTTACACTATGACATGAACTCCACAGGCTGAGATGATAAGGGATGAGGAAAACAGTACTATCACTTAGACTGTGCAAATATCTTCAATAATGTAAAGTCTCACTTTGTCGGAATTCACACATTCAAACCATCTAAGCTTAAGCCAACCTCATTATTTTCCTGCTCTCAGACATGTCGTTCCCAGTGCTATGGACATACCTTAATCGACACCAGGGCTTTTTTTTTTGGCTTTTTGATGCCAGATTGCACTCGAAAAAATAGTTTGGCTAAAAAATGCCAAAAAAAATGTCAAAAAACTTGGATGAAAACGTCAAAAAACTTTGAATTTAAAAAATATCTTAGATGAAATTGTCAGATTGTGGATGAAAACCATAGCATACGTCCAATATGTGATGAATGTTGTAATTTGGAGCACCACTATAACATTTAATGTGGCCACTGTGGCACTTCGTAAAAAATGAAAAAAAAAGCCCTGGTCGGCACCCACTAGCGTTTGCGACGACCTTTCAACTATTATCAATGAAATTAATTGGAACTGTCTGTAGAAGAGAGCTCACTCATAGATCTGTGAAAACGAATGCATAAATTCCATGTCTGAGTGACAGACATGGAATTTTCTTCCCACTTGCCAACCTTGAATGTTTGAAGACGAGATCTCAAGTCCTCATTTTAGAAAATCTGTCGGCCATGGCAATTCTTGGATTGAAGAGGTCAAGCAAAGCCTCCACTCTTGACTTAAAAAGGCTTGTACTTATGTACACTCATAATCAACACTCACGGCTCTAAATGATACAACTACATTTGGACCAAAAGGAGTCACACAAAAGTAGATATTGACTAAGGGAGGCAAGTTATTTCAGATCACCCCCATTTTCAATCTATAGATCGTTGTCTTTCCATGAAGTTATGGGGCAATCCCTAGAATAGTTGTGACCAACCTTTTTTTTTTTTTTTATTTGGAAAAAGTGCCAAGATGGCGATCACTTAAAATTTGGTGAAGCATTTTATTTCTTTTTACGTCCATCTTTTGTACCATGAAACACTTTTCAATCAATTTCATACACTTCTTCATCCAAATTTGACAATTTCATCCATATTTTAAATTGGATTGAAACTTTTTTGGCGAAAAGAAATTATTTTTTTTGGCAAAATAAGATTTTCACTATGAAATGGTGCTTTCTAGCTCCATTTCACCCCCCAAAAAAGGGTTGGTTGTGACTCATTATGATTGGTTGCAAGGCTCTCAATATTGCAATCAGCCCTTGGTCGATTTTGCAATTAGCCTGTGGTCAAAAATAGAAAGGTCTATATCACGAGTATAGGTCAAAGAGAATCTTCCACTGAAAAAGTCATAGTACTTTTGTTTTATGTAATAAGGTTTTGGAAAAATATGCAATCCTTCCAAACTCTATTGTTGTACAAGGGAAAAATTCCACATTCAAAAAACTTGCACTGAGAATATGCATAATTGCTTATTTTATCATAAATGGGTTGCCTCCTTTAAACAAGATAATTGTAGTACAATCAAAACAAGAGTCGATGAGAGCTTAACATAAATTGGGTTTGGGCACACCTAGATTTGATACTTGAAAACTTCCTGACTTATTTGTAATGTGTCCAAATAATGCATGCTAAAGTACATTGGAATCCTCTTTCACATTAAAAGTAATCTATGTTTTATAATTGTAAATATGATTGAAATGCTGCTAGTGTTGGTGGAGTCGAGACATTCAAAGGAGTAATTAACCACCTGATACATGTACCAGCTTATGATAGATTGGTTAGGGAGGACACTAAATTGGGCTCATGAAATGGGCCCTGCAACTAGATTTACCCGGGGATTTATCACGGGGAAAATGCAGGAATTTTTTATTTTTTGCACAACTTTTCTTTTGCAATTTCTGAATTCATATTTGCAATTAGGGACCCCAAATTAGCTAGGAGAGGTTAGGAACATACCCTAGTGACGGCTCAATATAGGGGGATCTTTTCTTTACTTTTAACTTTGGAGAAACCCAAATATTATCTTGCTGGGCCCATTTCATGAGCACGATTTAGTATCCTGCTATTGGTGAGTCTCCCATCCTGAACTGCCTTGCTAAGGTAGGAGGTCCTAAAATGGAGCACGTTCTAAAACCAATCAGGCTCTGGAGATACATTTTACACTCTCCAATGTACAAGCAATCTACATTTGAGGAGGAGGTCGGCTTTAGAGCCCATTGAAATGCACTTTTCTGCAACTTCAAAAAATCATAACTAATTCCACAAAGCTCCAAAAAATATGAAACAACTTGAGTTAGATCCCAATTTCACTTGTCTTTCAAGAAAAATTTACTGAAAATTATTTCAAGCAGTTTCACGTTGCCAAAATCCAGCTTCAGCCCTTAGATGGGCGCTTTATGGACCTCCTACCTTTTTAACTTATTAATGGCATATGAGCAGACTCCAGTGGCCAAGCTACCAACTCTTGTACCTTACCAATTTTCAACAAAGTTTCATACCATAGATTACATTCTTCAAATGGGACAGTTTAAAGGTGGGGACTTTGACTTACAGTACTGGGTGTGTCCATGTGTTGCTCTTGTGGCAACAATGCATGAATCCAAAGTACTCGTATCTTACAAGTGAGGAAACATAGCTTAGCATTCTTCAGAGAACCCTTGAAAAATCCAAATTCGTCATTTAGTTTACCAAATGTGTATGTGAAATTTGTTACCTGCATCCATAGGGAGAGACTCATGGTGTGCAACAGTTCAAAGTTCTGTACATTTAAATGTGTCCTAAAATAAGTTACACTTTCTTACCAAATTAGGTTATTGCTGTAGTGTGCACTGCAAAAGTTTCTTATGAGGCGAGAAAAAATTGCAAATGCTGGAAGTAGACCATTGGATGGCTCTCCCTCTGATATAAAGGAATATGAATGTCTCCTTTTCGATAGTATCACCCCCTTCAAAAAAAAAGACTTTGGTTTACACTTATAACCTAGGTTTTCAAATGTGGTAAATTTCTGAATATGCATGGTAGCACGGTGGATGTCGACAAGTAGACGACAGAAGACTCTTTATTCAATTTGCATAGTCCTGAATTGACTACTGGTAAACCAAGTTGGTATGCTGTCTCTCTCCCCACCGTCATGTAGTATTTTTCAAGCACATATAATATCACAGTGTTAGGTGTAATTTACCGTACTTGTGATGCTTACCTGTACAATGGTATTCACCTTGGGATTTGGGAATGCACCATATATGGCAGCTTTGATTTTTTCTTTGAGCTCCCCACCAGTTGTTTTTTTTCTGGTACCATTGGAGCCATAATCCAGCGTCGTGGCATAGTCCTCCATGGTGTAAGGTAGAAGGTCCATAAACCAACCATCTAAGCACTGGAACTGAATTTTAGGCAGGTGAAATTTCTCAAAATATTTTTCAGTGAATTTTCCTTCAAAGAGAAGAGGAGTTGGCATCTAACCCAAGTCGTT
>VACF01002456.1:0-118020 GCA_006891605.1 Pleurozium schreberi | reverse complement strand
ATAGAAGTTCTTATAAAATTCTAATAATGAATGCATAGCATAGCAAGCACCAATCGCTAGTTGCATATGTAAAGTTGGAAAAAAAAACTTCCAATTTCAATATAATTGTCATGTTCTTAAATTGATAATTTAATGCCAAAGATACTATGTAATTTGATTTATGTTCAAGTTCACAATTATTTTTAACATCATTTAAAAAAATTAAATTTACATATGAATAAAAAGAATCATACTTTCTAGCCACATTTTTTAAATTAAAAAGAATCATACTTTCTAGCCTAAATAATTAGAAAAAAATATGGTTGCAATGTGAGAACTTAGCAAGATATTGATAAAAAGATCTATTACACTTCTATTTAAAATAAACAATATGGACATTCAGTGGTTGACAACAAATAGTGAAATGAGGTTGCCCTTCACTAAATTAGTGCAACTACTTTAAATTTGTGCAACTACTCTAAATTTGTGCAACTAAATTAAATTTTTCGACAATCCACAGTATGTAATATTTATTTTTATTGTACAAGACTGCACTACTTTTGAATTTATTATTGATATAGTTTGAAATTGTAAGCCTCTATGTGTACAAATGGAAGTATTTGTAGAAATATTTGTTGACTTCGATGGCTTGGGATAAGGCAACCTAATTTCACTCTCCAGTTTAGGCACTTCCAAAAACAATACACTAAATTTAAAAATAAAATTTAAATGAAAATTAAACTTAAAATAGCTTAAACACCGCTCACAGGACGCGTGCGGGAGGCCAAAGGGTCAAGCCAAGCGGCAGCGCACGAGTTGCTTCGTAGCTACGTACGCGACGCGCGCGGGCCGGTTCGCTGGAGTTCACATGCTAAGGGCTCGACAAGTTCCTCACACAAGTATGACAGTGAGAAACAGAGTGTGAGAATGGGTCGGGTGATGGTGACTGGAGCGTCGGGATACATGGGAGGCCGCCTGTGCGTGGCGCTGGTGCACGCGGGCTACTCCGTGGTGGCGCTGGTGCGCAAGACCAGCAAGCTAGCAGAYCTGCCGCCCGAGGTGGAGCTCGTGGAGGGCGACATTCGCGACGCGGAAGCCGTGCGGAGGGCGTGCGAGGGGTGCGAGTGGGTGGTGCACACGGCCGCTGYCGTAGGATCGTGGTTGCCGGATTCGTCTTTGTTCGCGAAGGTGAGTCGTCAATCTCGCGAGAAATACTGAAAGTCTTCAAACTAGGGACACACCAGATGCGATTGCGGAAGAACCGTAAACAGAATTCAAATTAGGCAATTACAACAGATGCGATAGCGCGAGAGTAATTTGTAGAATTTAGGGTGTGTTTGGTTCGCAAATGGTAGAGGAGTGGAATGCAACTTAGAATGCGGTACTTGGATGTTGTGTGCGAAAGTTCTTTAGGGTTGAAGCTTAATTGGATGTGTAAACGGGAAGGAATGAATTGACACGGTATTAGTCTTCTGTGGAGTCCAAACCCTAGGAATTTGTTGCCGCATCAGAGAAGTGAAGACATACTAGGAAAATGTAGGGAATTATTCCAGGTGACTTAGTAGAAATCGCTTCGCTAATTTGATGATTGTGTCAATTCGGAGAGTTTCGATGTCGTCTTTTGTCCATCAGCATTGCTGGGTGAAACGATTTTTCACTGCGTAAGCGAACCGTGTACTGTAAACTCTAGCAATTCATCACCACATTAGGAAACTGAAATCATCCTAGTGAATTGCAGTGAGTTATTCTAGTGAACTTTTGTAGCGATTGCACCCCTAATCGATGATGGTCTCAATTCGTAGGGTTTGGMTGTCTTTTTTGTCCGGAGAATTGCTAGGATGCGCAGCAGAAACGAATTTACACTAAACAAGCCTTCCGTGGAGTTCAGACCCTAGCAATCCATTTCAATTACCCGAGGGAAATGTAGTAAATTATTCTTGGGAACTCCGCTGGGATTCCGTTCCATTGTCTCTAGTACGATGAATGGACATATCTGTGTGCACATGCACTTTCTTTGGAATAGGTGAACGTGGAAGGATTGAAGGTGGTGATAGAAGCTGTGAAGGCAACTCCCAGTGTCAAGAGGCTCATCTACACTTCTTCGTTTTTCGCCGTGGGTCCCACAGATGGATACATTGGGGACGAAACCCAGGTTTGACTTCTCTTCGATTCTCCCAACACTTTTTTTTTATTATTGGAATCGGTGACATTGTCAAATTTTTGAGAGGGTGTTTTTTTAGCCATTCGTCAATTAACCCTAGGCAGCAAAGCAGGTGCTGTTTAAACTTTGAAGTTAAAACAAAATCGTGCAGAGCTTATGTTTTTGGGTATTTTCAGCCTGAACAAATGTGTCAGACACAAAATTATTTCCATTGAAGTTTTTGTGCTCTAGCGGACCATTTCAAACTTGACTCTCTAGTCTTGGAAAAAAGAACCACATTGCAAATGATATCAGAAAAATTTGTAGACTAGATTGTGAGTTGGGATCTAAGATCATAAATGTTGTTTGTCTAGTCCTCATATTTTTCATGACCATAGTTTTTTTAGGTTGGACATTTTTTGTGGAAGATTTGAGAGACTTCGGATTTGGCCTGTTCACAGAGAAGAGAAGTTGATTGAGGACTTGAGAGGATGTAATGCAGTTCCACTCACTGAAGACCTTCTACTCCCCCTACGAAGAATCAAAGGCTCTCGCTGACAAGGTCGCTCTAGAAGCTGCTGCGGAGGGTGTGCCAATTGTGTCCTTGTACCCTGGAGTGATCTATGGCCCCGGTGCAATGACCAAAGGAAACTCTCTTGCTGAGATTGTATGTGCTCCTCTATTCATCCTCGTTGGTGTCCCGGGAATAATGCTTGAGTCTTTAAAAATCACTCTTTTTTTTTTATAATGAAATTGAGGTATATATAATATATTTTTAACAAGATATAAGCAATAATAATACCCCCAACAGATCTGGGTTTTTTTTAAGGGTTAAAAGCAACAGTTGTCATGTTGGTATCCTTCACGCCAAGAATGAGATTTTTTCTCTAGTAGAATTGTGAGATATGGTTTTTGAAGAATCCCGGCATTTTAAGATTCATGAATATAGGATATTTGAGTTTTTCAACTTGTGGGATTAGGAATATATTGAGTAATGAACTAAGTATTATATGGAAAGAGACATGAGTTTTACATATCTATATATATATTTGGGGAAGAGACACTTGTGATTAGCTGCTTGTTGTTGCTGTTGTTGCAGATGATTGAGCGGTTTAATGGGCGAATGCCTGGGTACATTGGTGCAAGAGACAGGAAGGTTTTTTCCTTCTGCCATATTGACGATGTTGTTGTGGCCTTTCTGGCTGCAATGGAAATGGGAAAGGTGGGGGAGAGATACTTGTTGTGTGGAGAAAACCTGTCATTCCATGAGGTTTTTGACGTGGCAGCAAGACTAACCAAGACGAGTCCTCCCAAGTTCACAGTGCCCATGTGGATTCTAGAGGTGGCAGGCTTTCTATGCGTGCAGTGGTCACGTTTTGGTGCGTGGACCGGCATAAGCCACCAAGTACCTCTCATCACCTCTCAAGTAAGTTTCAAGCAACTCCATATTTTTCCCAAATGTAGCTCTTATGAGAGAAAAACAGAATCTATTGTCTCTATCCGAAGAGGGAGAGTTTTAAAACACATGCTTTGAAATTTTGTTGAAAATTTCAGGTTCCCAATGAGAATGAGATGTATGATAAAAAATAATAGAAGCATGTTTGGGGAGCCTTCATAATGGATTGAATTTCTAACTGATGGATGGATTTGTGTGCAGTCTGTCGATATTCTTAAGCACCAGTGGGCATATTCAAGTGCGAAGGCGGAAAGGGAGCTGAACTACAAGTCAAGACCATTTGAGGAAGGGTTGCTTGAGCTTCTGGAATGGCTCAAAGCTAAAAAATTAATCAAGTACTAACCATGGCCCTGACTCATTGGCTAACTTAGTGAAAAGAGGATTGCAACCTGTAATCCTTCTCCTAATTCTAAGTCCTTAGAGTAAATGCAAAAAAATAAGATTCTCCGTAATTTTCTCATCATTCGTAGAAATCAAATGAATCAAAGTTCTCTATGTAAACAAAAAAACATTCTATGACAAAAAAAATTTAATACTTTTATTTTGAGTATTTGTGATTCTTTTGCCAACTAATGACCTCCATTTTAAACTTCATGTGGCCCAAAACTTTTGGTAACAATCACCGATAGAAATAAAAATTATATATGTTCAAAGCTAATGAGTTTTTATATTTTCAAAAATAAATTCGAAAAATCGAGCCAGAAATTAAGAATATGCAATGATGTTAGCTAGAAATAATGCAAGCCTAGGAGCCTTGAGCCTAGGAGGGGTGTCTATAACATAAACACCTACAACATGGATACCCTAAAACCATGGAAGCCTAAGCTCGACTACTAGAAAACAGCGTCTAAATCAACAAAAGACCAACACTTACCTTGCTGATTCGGGTACTAGATTGACTACATTAACATGTAGGTGTTAACTTATGAAAGTGTTCAACAAAAACACAACAAAATTGTGTTGATTTGTGTACTTCTTTTATGTTGATTTGGACAGTATATATTTTTTGCCAAAGAAAGCTGACTTTTTTTACATGGAATGGCTAATGACTTATCAAACATGATTGCTAGAAATACTTGTCCTATTTTTGGTCCTTTAGACAACTAATAAGTATTTTTGTGCTTGTAACCTTTGCACCATTTGTCCAAATTCTATGAAATTAATAGTTAATTAATTATCTCTAATAGTTAGTTAATTAATATCTCTAATAGTTAATGACCATGTTTCACCAAAAATCACTTCCCAATAGTTTTTATTAGTATAAAGAGTAAAAATGAGGAAAAAATGAATTAATTTTGGTATCCAACAGCAAGATCTTGAGTTACAGGACTTGAAGAATACCGATAATGAAAATTTCAGCAACATTGACAATAGAGATTGAAAAATTATAGAATTGAAGTAAAGCAAATTTTCCTTTTTTTTTTGGTAATCTCCACCCATCATCCACAAACTTTGAGTTTCTATTAACTCTATTGAAGTTTAATARAAATGATTGTAGATTTCCAATATTAAAAAAAATTATGGAAATCTACTCAAAAATTCTAAAGAACTTTTTACATGACAATGAACCTTTAGGGCTAATATCTAGAAGCATGGATTGCCCAAAAGCATTAGCCATTCTYTGAAATGAATCTAAGGTTGAATAATTGTGGAACAAATGAAGAGTCAAAATATATTCACAATTTCGAAGAAGCTACAAGCAAAATGTCAAAACTCATATTCATACAATATCCATATAACACATATTTTATAGCATTAAAACACTTTTGAAATCTACATATTATTTTGTCTTTTTAAACAATGGTAAATAGGTGAACACATTTAGAGCTTTAATTACCACCGAGTTGCTTCAGAAATGACAATTCCAGAGGGCTTGGGAGAGCCCATTAGGAGTCATGGGTGGAGGGTGGAGGAGAATTCCTCACTTTGTCCCACATTGTAGAGGCCCTCATTCATTGTTGAGTCACTCCCTTGTGACCTTACCTTCTATTGTTGTTTCTATAGATTTCACTTAACAATTTTCAAATCAACCAATGTAACCACATGTTGCCATGTGAGACCAAGTCCAACAATTGAAACTTCTTGAATCCTTGATCTTGCGTCAACGAAAAGGCCCTTCAACTATTGCGTAGACAAGCCTATTTTTTAAGAGCCTATCACTACAAGAGAAATTAAAGGGGTGTTTTAAGTATAGTCCTAGTAGTATAGTCTTTTAAGTAATGACCTTTAAGTAAGGTTTTTAGTAAAATTTTACTAAAAAGACTGTCTTTCTAGTAAAATTTTACTAAAAACCTTACTTAAAGGTCATTATTTAAAAGACTATACTACTAGGACTATACTTAAAACACCCCTTTCTCTTGTAGTGTATGTATGGTTTAAGTTCGCGTTGGAAGAAAAACAATGGGGCACAAATTTCTGCAAGGGCATGAAAGGAGTTGTTGAAGCTGCACCCAACGCACCTACGTGCAAATGCTCATAGAAAAGCTAAAAGCCTATGATTTTAGTTTTAGTCTTTTAAGGTACTGAAACTTTCAATACTTCATAATCAATACAATTATGAATACGAGTAGCTTGAACATCAATTATTCATCCATATATAAGCATGACACATCCAAATATGACAATATCATTGTACTTTGATTTGTTGTGTACTTACAATACTTTAGAATCAATACGAATTGTGAATATGAGTAGCTCAAACATCAATTATTCATCCATATATATGCATACACATCCAAATGTGACAATATCACTGTTTTTTGATTTGTTGTGGGTAGATTGTGGCAATGCATATATTCAAAAATGGATAATATAGTATTTAGCAAAATACTCCAATAGGTTTCACAATTCAATAGGGTATTGTACAAATAAAATCCTTGCTACAAAACTTATTAATGGAGAATCTATAGTGAAATCACAAAGACAATAACTAAAGTCAATCAACGATATTATTGTGGAAACTCAATGAACATTAGATGTTTTTTTAGCCCCACATGAGACTGTTTCAGGGTTTTTCCCCAAAACAATTCCCTGCGTAGGGAACCAGCGACTACTGGTCTGAAATTTTGAATTTCAAAAAAAAAAAAAAAATCCAGAAATCTTAGAAAGTAAAAAAAACTGAAAACTGATTTAAAAAATTATTTTTTAAATAAATTAATCATTAATATAAATAAATAATTAATTAATATTATTGTGCCACGTTAGACTGTCTACGTGGTATAGTTCCCAGAGTTTCCAATATGTTCTTACAGCCCGGGATCTCGCAGTCTTCTACATGGTCCAAAAAACATCTAATGAAAGAGTTAATCAAGTGATAAACCACTCAAAATTATATTGAAAAGATTAGCCACAAAATTAAGCATTATGCTAAAAACAATTTATGCTAACTAAAGAAGACAAGTACACATAGGAGCGTTGAAATGGTACAAGCTTAACTACAAGTACAACAGAATTCCCAGTACAATTGAACTGACACGAAAGCTGCAGAAGGCATTGCAGACGAACAAGCCTTGGGCTGCCTTCCTTTGTCAACTCGTCACCGTCAGGAGCAGATTCTAGATGCAGCGACTGAGTTATAAGGGCAGTAGGCAGCCAAAAACCTTCTTAGGGGGGGAATTGCATACTGTACACTGCCAAACAAAGGAAAGCTCCTTTGCTTAACATCAAGACACGTTGCTCTATGTATGAGGAAAATTGTCCAATTGGAATCTTCATCAACTGGCCTAAGTCCAGACCTAGGGATTGGGGGTATGTACTCCTCTCGACAGCTCTCTTTTTCGTGCTGCTCACGGCTCCAGAGAGCTGCCATCAGCTCGACCAGCTATGGACCTGTTTTTCTGTGGCGAATAAAWTTCGCCGTGCGCTGATTACATGAGTTCTAGCAGAGCTAGTGCACCAAGTCAGTCCAACTCTAGGGACAAATGCACGACGAGAAGGAGTACACAGTAGTGGTGGTTGCAGCATTACCGGCCGTCTGTCGAGGTGAAGGAGTCTGCAAACCCGGTCGGCCGAACAGGAAGACTAGACTTGGAGTCGTCAAAGCGCTGGGTGTAGGTCATGTCACCATCAAATTCAAATTCCTGCCATTGCTTCAAGGCCTGCGGGAGAGAAAGCTCGAGGTCTTCGCCAGAGCTGCAGGCTTCCTCGTCACCGTGCTTCCTCGAGGGCTTCCACTGCTCCACCAAGGGAGCCAGCACGTTMACCACATGACTCATGTCAGGACGTCGGTACGGCTCACGGGAAGTGCAATGCCCAGCGAGCTCCGCMACGATGGTCATGGTGTTGTACGTTTCGTCGTCCGCGTTCATGGTGGGGTCCACTGCCGATCGGAAGTTGTTGTTGTTCTTGATCATCATCCGCTGAAACCACGTCACCAGATGCATGTTCTCCTCTGACTGTGTCTCATCTAGAGCTCGCCGTCCTGTCAGAAGCTCCATCAACACCACGCCGAAGCTGAAAACGTCCGCCTTCGTCGTCACTCGACCAGTGACTGCACAAGGAGTCAAAAAGCTGTCAGCACGAAACCAAAAACATACTCAACCGTCCCTAATGACACTGACAAATGGACTTCGATTAGCAATTCAGACATAGTTACAACTTCATATGTGCAAGTTGTCCAATAACATGTTCACAACTTGACGTCTGGAGTTGTCCAATCCGATGTGTACACAACATGTCAGATTCTAAGGATATACAGGGAAATGTGCAATTACAGTTTCATTAAAGAGGGGTTGAGGTTAGAAGATGAACATCGAGGACGTGACAATAGGGTGCTAAACATTAAAGGACGAAGAAGCCCATATTTTCCACATTCTCTTAGCAGCTTTGAAATCATACGGGGATTTTTATCTCGTCAAGTTTTACTTGATTTTTTTACCAACACATGCGATACTCACTCTTCACTCGAGCTAATGATGTAAAAAAAATGCTCCACTTGCATAACATTTCCCACAGTATGATCAATCAAAAAAGGTCATTTTAAAAACCATGAATCCTTCGACCTTTGAGGATTAAATATTATGAGYGAGATCCCATTGGCATTACCTGCATATTCCGGAGCGAGATATCCGAATGTTCCTGCCAACCTGGTCTCCACCGAGAACTTCCCTTCCGGAGCAAGTTTGACAAGCCCAAAGTCCGACACTTTCGCTCGGAAGTCCTCCGTTAACAAGATATTCGAAGGCTTCAAGTCCCGGTGAATAAAGCTYCGGTGGGCCAAATTGTGGAGATACTCCAAGCCTCGAGCAACATCAAGCGCAATGGTGAGTCTCATCATCCAGCTGAGTGGCTTCTCTTGCAATTCCCGGTACTCAAACAGATGCTGAGAAAGGGTGCCTTGCGGCATATACTCATAAACCAGAAGCCTTTCATTGCCATCCGCACAATACCCTARAAGACCCACAAGATGTCGATGCTTAACTTTTGTTAGAACAGCAATTTCTGACTGGAATTCGCTCAAGCCTTTGTTGCTCACTACCGCTGCCTCCATCCTTTTAACCGCAATTTGCGTCCCGTCTTCCAGCTCTCCTCTGTAAACCACTCCAAAGCCTCCCCGACCTATAATATTCTGCTCTGAAAAGTTGTTTGTGACCACCCTCAGCATGTTGATCGACATGAACATGTTGCCCTGCTCCTTAACCTGTCCAACATCCAAACATCAGTTCAGCCAACAATACAACAATTTCGACTTCTTATATTAGAGCAATATCAGACTTTGTTGAATCCTTTTTCTTCAACAAAGCAATCCAACGATCGGTGGGAATGTACATATGAAGTCTTCGATGTTAATTGCCTTTTTCATCAATTTGAAGTATCTAATGGCATCGCGTTGAATTGGATGGCACATCTTCCACCTCTTCTTCAATCACTGTAACTATGATACAACGACTGTTCATCACCATTTTTTTTTTCACAAAGATAAACATGTGTACTTCTATCTTTACATCAAAAGAATCTTTGTCATCCATCAAGCAATTAGAGCCTCTTTGAATGTGTCGATGTGTGGATGCRTTTTTTGATATAGAACATGGAAAGAACTTTTATATTCCTTCTCCAATGTGGTGAATGTACTAATATTAGAGATAGCCACACCTTCTTCCCTCCATTCTCCATTCTCAAAGAATGAGGACGTGGCGCTCTCTCGTTGGCTATCCATGACTTGCGGAGGTTCCATTCTTTGAGAATTAAAAATGGTCATTCTTCTCCTCCGGACGAGAAGAAATGGGAGCGCAAAAAATTTCTTGAAGAAGTTCTGATCTTGTATTTTGCAGCTAGTTTCACCCATCTTGTGTCTTATTTTCATCCCTTGTTGATTTCATCTTCATTGTTGAAATTGASTTCACCGTCATCGTTGGAAGGTTTGGTGGCTGGGGAGCTTGCAATGGTAGCATATTTGTGCTTAGTTGCTTTCTAGGTTTTGTTACACTCCTTCTATGCAATGTCATTTGTTCAAGTTTGAATTAGCATGATTTTCTTCTGTATGTGTTTGTTGTGTAATAACAATTGAACCCACCAAGCTTCTTGTTTAGGGTCTAGCGTCAAGCCTCCCAAACGCAGGTAGATATCCCTAATGTCCTCTTCACAAAGCATGAAATCACAAACCTTGAAATTTGTTGTCCTTGTAAATGTGAAAGTGTTGTTTGAAAAAATGAGAACTATTCAAATTCAGTTTGGAGTTTAAATTCAATTTAGAGTTTTCAAGCTGCAGCTTGTCTAATTGGGTCTGTGTAATGTGCTTCTTTACCATCACCACCACCCCTCTCACTTGTGTAGGTAAAATGCATTCTCCAACTGATTTTCATTCTCCATGCTACATGTACCAAAAACTGAAAAACGAGAGTGTCACAATTTTTTCATGCAGAATGGCTCTCCATTGGCTTTAGACTTCTTTTCTCTCACCAACTTTTCATTCTTCATAGAAGTTTGCTTCTCGGAGAAGGTGTACGGTAGTGACTATTGACCCATAATAGTGAGTGGGCTGGGGTGAACTAGCCCCCTTGCTCGGCCACTCCAAGCAATTACAGGGTGCAAGTAAAATAAAAAAAATCCCTATTTTGGGCCCGATTAATTTACCTTGTGCATCTCTCCTCACTAACTTAGGGCCTCTGATTGCAAATATGAATTCAGAACTTCCAAATTCCATCATGGCATGGAAAATTAAAAAAATCAGGATTTTACCTAGTGGCCGAACTAGGGGTCAGTTCACCCCGGCCTAATAGTGGAAGTGGCACTCACTCCCCTACTTCCACACATGTTCACCAATGAATAGTGGAATTCTTCTTGTCTTTTAGTACTTTTTCTTGCCCATGGGGCTTCCACAATGTAAGTCCAGAGCAGTACCGCAGCCAGCAACACTCAATACAATGTTGGACGTCGGATTTGTCCCAACTAGTCTGAACTCGGCGAGCTAGTCCGTTTCCTGCAGTCCCCAACGTACTTCCCATTTGATCGACTGGGAAGCCTGAGTGATCTGAGATGTCGTCTCGTCACCGATGGAGCCCTGTCTGTCTGTCCGAGGAACTACAGTACCGGTCTTCGTTCCCAGCGTGCCTTCCATTCCCCGCGACGCCGGTGATGATGATGCGGCCGGACGGAGAGCTCCAGCAAGCTTTCCTAGCTCCAAATAAGGTCAACTGAACTCCAAATAAAGTAAGCTTAAGTCATACTGGAGCCGTGCCGCGTCATGTGATCGATTCATCAGGCGCGAGGTGCAGTTTCCGAATTTAGGCGTGTCAGCTCGGTTGGGAGCTGGCGAGCTAGAGCAGCCTGGCGTCATTCACTTAATGATCATCCAGGGAGGAGGGTCCTATTGGAGCTGAGCTCAAATTTAGAAGCCTCCCTCCCTTCCGCTGCACGAGGCGGGGCGGGGGCCAGGGAGGTATTAACTGGGCGAAACCTAAGCTAAGCTTACTATCATACCTTACTTGCGTTTCAAATTCCGGCTCTTTTAGTGCAGCCTGCTCAGTCAGTGTGGCAATGTGGCATCACTGATGAAATKGAGACGGACAAGAGCTAATCAGAAAGTGTGTTCAATGCCACACGAGGAGATGGAGTTTTGGAAAAGCTCAGGGACGAAAGACTCCTTGGAACACCAAAGGCTGAGATGTGGTGTTGTGATTCTATTCTCCTATTCTTAGTTCAACCTTCCTTTTACACCCGTTCACAAACACACGACAAACGTAACTTTACAATTTAGTTAACACTACTATCGATCATGTCATRTATACCTTACTTGCGTTTCAAATTCCGGCTCTTTCAGTGCAGCCTGCTCATCAACTGTGTACGTGGCATCCCTGAAATTAATTGAGACGGACGGACTGTTGCTCCAACAACTCATCAAGCCAGGATTCCAGGAGTTCTGGAATCAACTCGATCTAACAATTCAATCTTCTGGGGCAGAGATTCGGGGAGAGCGAKAGAGAGAGGAACCCGGTTCAGTCAGTTCCGGGAGAAACGCCGGGGAGGGAGGGAGTTCATTGCTAGCCACCAGGGGAATTGCGGGAAAACCAGTGACCCGGTTGCAATTGGAAATATGCATGATTGAAAATATTCTCACAAAATATTTAAAATAATTATTTTAAAGACTTATTGAAATTATTATTATGCATTCTATTCAAATATATCAAAATTTTACTAATATGTGATACAATGAATGCATTGCATAGCAAGCACAAGACCCAAGTATTAATGGTAGCATTTGTGATATTACAGAGGGAGTTATGATTTTAGTAGTATGATGGACCAATCAACAAACCTATTTAGAATATAAGACAARATCCAATCACAAATGTTATCAAGTATAAAAAGTACCTCAACTTGGTCTTATAAGGAGGTTGAGGGGATCAATGTAAGTAAGGCAAGCTAACCAAATTTGGATTGAAGCCGAATTTGGACCTCTAGTCCAAGATTCAATTCTACTCTCTTGTAACCTAATGTAGAAATTGCACATAATGTGGAATTGAGGCTCAAAGGGTTGGAAAGCCACCATTTTATGAATTCAATGCACATCACCATGTGACTTTTAGACATGACAAAAGGTTCATTGATTGTTCTTTAATCTCATGGGACACTTTTGTATTGTCAATGAAGTTGTGTAGGGAATTTAGAGACATACATTAAGCTTAGCATCCAAAGAGACAAGAATATTACCCCTTGGGCAACTTTATGTCTAATAATTAAATAAAGTATAGAAAGTAGTTAGCAATCCAAAAAATATTAAAATTAGATAGTTTTAAAATATATTAAAAATTAGGTGCATTCATCCAAGTTGTTCTTAWAWTTTTTGGATAGYTGCTACTACTTTCATCTAAGTCAACCACATTTATCTAAACCCTTGTCTTGACCTYGAARCCCTARACTTTCTATCTTGTGTAATAWAGTTTGTTAAGTRAGGGTTTGTTGCATGCAAGAAAAATATTTTGTCTGTGAAAGATTGGGTTTTAGAACAGTCAAATCRGAGAGGAATGTTTTTTGCAATATATGTTCATGGTAATACAACTATATTGATAAAACAAAATGCCAAATTGTTCAAAGCATCTTGAATTAGGCAATCTTTGTGTATATGTGTATGTATATATATTTTCGAGGAGGGGAGGCAATCTAGTTCAATAATAAATTATCCAAAAATTTAGGCACCTTTTAAAGTATATATTGTCTAACTAAGCTACTAGGAAGCCACAATAATTAGTTTTGCTTTGATTACCTATAATGTGTCTTTCTTTTTCTATGAATGAGTTGACCAAAATATATGTGAAATATTCTCTAAGTTGTTCTTTTGCAATAAAAATTGTGAATTCAATAAATGGAAGTTATAGAACTATATATAGTGACCACATGAACCACATGAGGCTTTCTACCTAACCCTCAACAAAAAAATGTGAAGAGCCATCTTGAGCAACACCTCAAAAGAAATTACTATAAAATACACTTCTTCCATTTTATGAGGTTTGCCAAATTGCATTGAGGAATAAGGAGTGGATGTCTTTAGGTGTTTTGCTCAATTGTGTTGAAGACATCATCATTTGGAGATGATGGTATTTGAACTCAGTATCTTGAAAAGACGAGACATATCACTAAGGTACTATACCAAAAATGATTTGATACTTAGACAATAGGTGCATTCTTCATTTCTACAATCATCCATCAATCACTTTCTTGCCTCAATGTCCTTACATGGTTAAAAACTAAATACAATTGATAATTCCATGAAGTGGGTTCTATCCAACAAGGTGAATTACTCATTTACATTAGGAAAATTTTTAGCCCTCCAAGAGACTGCGAGTTTTGCACCCCTCCGGTGCAATTATTCGAAAAAATAAATATAAAAAATTATTTTTTATTTTTCAAAATTTGGAATTTGACATGGCACCTTTTGCACCCCTCCGGTGCCACGTCAGCGCCATATTAGATTGACTATTTTTTATTTTTTATTTATTATTCTGTATTAGCACTACGGGGGTGCCAAAAATGAAGTCTTAACAGCCCTCTGCAGGGCTGAAAATTTTCCTAATGACTTCCAAACCTTTGCCTTGCCAAACAAGGTATTTGCACCTAAACCAACTACTTTTTTTCAAAAGAGAAATTTGAACACAATTCAAAAAAGAATTATATCACAAGGTTAGTGAATGAAAGTTAAAGTGAATGCAATTGGTTTGAAAAAAATTTTGAATTTATGTGAAAATACTACAAATTTCCAAAATTGAAGTCATGAGAATACTTCCATTGACATTAGATTACCCTTAATTGAACATCTATAAAGTACAACACACCACAACTCTCATTAGTTGTTTGAAACAACTCTTTAACTTCCACTCCTTCTATTTGGAATTGAATGTTGAATATAAGCTTCCACTACTTCTTTTGAGAAACTAATATTGAATATAAGCAAATGTTTTGTCATATTTGGGTCAATGACTTGCATCACAGTGAGAATACCTTAGTGGCAATGTTTTGATATCTGAAAATGAACAAAGGGATAACGAGACTTGAATTGTAGTGTCTTTTGTGCACATTGTGTGATAAACACTTGTGAAATAAAATAATTAGTTCATGAATTGGGCTTCTCAAATCCACCCCAAAACCATATATCTGTACGAATTTGTATCCACATTTTGTATGGATATGTATGTATTCCATATATATTTCCATATGTATTTTGTATTTTGAATTTATTCTATATTCCGTATTTTTATTTTGTATTTGAACCTCAAATCCCAAAGTGCCAAATCCTAAGTGTTTGATGGCAAAGATCATCTATTTGATGGTTGATCATTAACTATCTTTTTTTATCTCACCATCTTATCAATGTTGGTGAAGGGGAGGGGAATTTTTTGTATGAAGATAAACAATTGTGTTTTTTCACCTAGGGAAGGGGGAGAATTGCACAAAGAGGAGGTAAATTCATCCTTTTGTCACTTTGTGACTCGTCAACTCGATAAGAAGATTCTTGAAAATTGCCTATGTTCTACAAGATAGCACCATTAAAAAGGTCATCACTTAATGATATATATGGAATATTTAGTGTAAGTCTACGTTAGAAGCACCTATAAGAAATATTTTAAAGAATTTTGCACATTTTGAGGTAGAATCAACATATGAGACTTTTTTTAGCACATTGACAATGCAACGTCATGAATTTTTTTTTTAAATTAATAATTTTTAATATGTATAAATATGCTATGAACTTTTGAAGTTCAAATACATGGTGTATGTATCCCAAATCATTTTTGCATTCATATATGCAAACTATACATTTGGAACTTCCTATACGTACATATTTTTAAGATTTATTTTGGATACAAGGTTTGGAATGGATGCTTCTACTTTAATAGTGTTATAGCAAATAAAATGTATAGGTAACCATCTAGTACTCTTTGTCTATAATCATATTATTATATAATGTACTAAAAAGATATCAATTGTTAAGTCTCATGCTTTTGTCKATATGTAGTTCATAAACATATCTAGAATATGAAGTGCACATTGTTACAATCCATTGTTATAGTTTCATCCATTTTGATGGTCATGCTTTCATCTTCATACAGTTATATCCAAATTTTGAAAGCACTTTTGAGTTTAAAATCCAGTTTTAGCAAAGCAAATAAATAATTTTGTGTTTGTTTGGCCATATTCGTTATATTGAGACTTTTTGTAGTTTCATTATAATCTTCGAGTCGAAGATAAACGGCTTCATCTCCTCACTAGTATTCTTTTAAAAACACGTAACAACGTCAACTTTTAGAATGTCATTATAGGATCAATATTTGAGCATGATTTTATTTTATTTTCAATTACTATTTTCTTAAATGAATTTTCCAATAACTAGCGTTGTGTCTCAAAATTTGTGAAAAGTCTCAAAATAACGAATATGGCCTTTATGGCATAACAAATGTTATGCAATAAAGTGTTGTTGTAAATGTTACAACTAGTGCACTACTATATAACATCTCTAACTAAGACCTCAAATTTGATGATGTGATCCCATAACCATCCATATTTTGGTCTCAAACCACGAGCACCGTTACATACTAAGGGTCTAAGTCTTAGTCAAGGTGGATGAAAAATGCTCAAGCCCCTCCAACTCTTCTCCAAGCCTTCCATCCTTTTGTATTAAGGATAGGTCAGCTAATGTAGGGACCATGTAGGTTCCAACACTTTCTTTGTGATTGGTCAAGTCATAATGTATAAGACACATTTCGGTTGTTAGCGTTGAAAACTAAAAGTTGGAGGGCTCATCAAATATAGATGTGAATTAATGGTGTATTTGTTTTAATGTACAAGTTTGAAGAAACTTTTAGAATCATAAACTTGAGTTTACAAGATTTTGATGTCAATATTAACTCCACATAAACCTACAACGATTAATTGCATTGCCATATCAAAATGTTTGAAGTAACCATAATCTATAGATGCATCAAAAACTTAGTCCTAGTATTTCTTCAATGGTTGTCAAGCCTATGTTATTTTATAATACAAAATAAACAAGAAAAGTACTCTAAGTAGTGAGTATTAAAAGGACACAATAAAGTGAAGTTTGGTGCCATTTTAGATTGAGTCCATTGTTTGCATTGTGTATGAAACAACTTTGTAAAAAAGAATATTAGAACAATAGAACTCATTTGCAATTTTTTCACTATAAATTATTTTTATTTTTTGAGAAAAAATTCCAAATTTTTGGCATCTATATTCATAATTACTTCTCAATGACCGTGTGCTACATCTATAGTAAATTGTAGTCTATGATTCCAATAAACCACATTTGTAAATAACTATACATGAATTTGCTATAAAAGGTGCAACAATTGAGTTTAATGATGTGAATATGAGATAGTATTACTATCTATCATTTGTCATTCTAAGCTTTAGATGGTCAAACTTTGGTAATAGGCAATTTTCACCATCTTCAAAATTCATATTTTGAATTTACAAACAATTTCAACTACTTTTAAATTATATTGACATTTACATTTTGTATATAAACTACTTTGTTTTCATGTTTAGATGCATTTAGGAGTTAGTTAAGATGCTCTTTAGTGTGAATTGAAGGTTAAAGAGCCTTATTTGATTTAATTTAATTCTATTTTGTAATACTTATTTGTACAATTTGATGCTCTACTTATTTTTCATCATCTTCTTCAAATTAAATCATTATGCTTCTTCATATGGAAAAATCTCTCATATTTTTTATTCTCTTTTCTAACTATACTTATAATTCCAACATTAACAATTGCACTTTCATAGTGCTTCCATCCAACATGTTTTTTCCTCATCTTATTATTGTGATTGCACTATAAGAGAAAGGAATGTTTTAAGTGAGTGTTTAAGTATGGTCCTAGTTAAAAGATTATAATAAGTATTGACCTTTTCGGAGATTCTCAGTAAAAATTTAGTAAAAACTAATGTATTTCAAGTAGGTTTTTACTAAAAATCTCCTTAAAGGTCATTACTTATAATCTTATGTGTAGGAATATATTTAGAAACTCACTTAAAACACCCTTTTCTCTTGTAATGTTGGCTTTGTTGATAATCCAATAACTATTCAAGCCAATAGATACCACAAGGAAGTTTGAATAAGTCCCAATTTGAATTGCAAGTCAATGTTACATGCAAAGATGGAGCCTCTTGTAGTGACTTTATTTATTCCAATTGTTTCATTGACAAAAATTTATTCCTCAATCATCAGTTATGGTTGTCAAGCCTATATTATTTTATATGAAATAATATAAAACAATATCCTAAATGTTGGTTGTCAAGCCTATATTATTTTATATGAAATAATATNTGGTTGTCAAGCCTATATTATTTTATATGAAATAATATAAAACAATATCCTAAATGTTGGTTGTCAAGCCTATATTATTTTATATGAAATAATATAAAACAATATCCTAAATGTTGGTTGTCAAGCCTATATTATCATACTACTAAAATCATAACTCCCTCTGTAATATCACAAATGCTACCATTAATACTTGGGTCTTGTGCTTGCTATGCAATGCATTCATTGTATCACATATTAGTAAAATTTTGATATATTTGAATAGAATGCATAATAATAATTTCAATAAGTCTTTAAAATAATTATTTTAAATATTTTGTAAGAATATTTTCAATCATGCATACATACAAATTGTATTTTCACACAATGTGATATTACAGAAATAGAGTAGCAGTTTGCAATCACTTTTGTAATATCACTATGTACAAAAGGTGATATTATAGAAATGTAGTTGTTGCAATTAAGGTGATATTAAAGATGATCCACAAGATGATATTATAGAGGTAGCAAATCCATTGCTTCTCTTGACTTTGCACTTCTTTGCACTTTTATGATTTTGTGCTTTTGTGAGCTATGAGYTTTCATAATTTTAATTTTTTATTGYTACTACCAAATGATTTTGAGAAATTTATTCAATTGAAGCAATTTTGGATTCCACAACAATTAAGTTGTTACAAAAGTTTTTGAGATTTATAAGTTCTTCTTTTTAATTCTTCAATTTGGGTTGTGGTTTTTTGAAACAATAGAGTCAAATTCTAATGCATTCTAATGTATGTGTATCTTTTATAGTATTCACCATTGCATATGTTTCATTCATCATTCAATAAATTTCTATTGTACATTTTAATATATGCTTGCTTATAAAAAAAATTATACAAAGATTTTAGTCATTTTTATTTGAAGATTTATTGAGATTTTTGTTTTATATTCTATCTATACATAGAAATTCTTATAAAATTCTAATGATGAATGCATAGCATAGCAAGTGCCAACGGCTAGTATTATATGAAATTATATAAAACAATATCCTAAATGTTGAGTGGTAGAAGGATGCAATAAAATGGAGTTTGGAGCCATTTACAATTGGATCCAATATTGGCATTGTGGATGAAACAACTTTATAAGGAGGTAATTATTGGTAAAGTTTCTTTTGGTATATCCCCTACTTAGGAATGTTTTGGTGTCCTATTTTTTTTTTCTAATTACCAACATTTATTATTTTGAAAATCTTTCTTTCAATTAATGCATTATATTTATTACATGACAAAATCTCTCTTATTTTACATTTCCTTGCTCCGCTATACTTCTAAATTTAAACATTAATAATTGTACTCCATTCAATATGGTTTTCCCTCATATGATATTTTGGATTGGTTTTTCTTAAAATCCAACAACTATCCAAGATTATGATATTGTCTCATGAACTTCCAACAAATTGAATAAAAGAACAAAAGAAACAGTTTTCTTAACTTATTCAAATCTATAATTCTCAGCATTTCCTACTTTTTCAATCGGTAATAGCTGGCTACTTTCTACAGCCAGGAAGTCCTGTAGGATCCGATTTGTGCAATATGAAAAATTCGGTAATAGATTCTTAACTAGGCCTCTCTACACTCATTGCTATTCCAAATTGGCTAATGTCCTACTTTGCTACACAAAATGCCAATTGACATTCACTTTGGAAAATCAAATTGGAAATGTAGTAAATCTACAAAATTTAACAAATTACATGAATTATGCTTTCCAGTGTACAGGTTGTAGCATTCCTCTGAAGCTTACAGGTAAGTCCCATGGACTTTACGGTGTAGCATTCCATCGAAGTTCACACAGCAAATCCACCTGACCCAAGTCTCTGTAATAAGACCAAGGTCTMGGGTGTATTCGTGGAAGTTCCAACCAACAACAACCAGTCATGTCGTAAATATATCCAACATTACGATTTAAAAACACCACCAGGAAACCTTTACATGCATCAAGATGGAAACTCACACTGCTATAAACGGGCGTTGCTTTATCATGGAAAGGAAGGTTGTCAATTCTCCCCACTTCCACCCAAGTAGTGGCATTTTTCTCCAAAACATACTCAGAAATGAAATAATCGTAGAAAGTTATACTGGAGGATAATTCACTGTGACTCCTCAACACAAAAAGATGGTTCTTCAAAACCGCATGCGCAATGTTGTCCTCGCGGGCAAAAGGGAGGACCAGAGGTAGTCCTTGTGGAGCTGGGTATGGCTCGTATGGTCCGTTAAGTCCAGCACTGTTCTTGTGAAAATAGTGCAGTCCTCCTCCCGCCGCAAAGTCGTACATACAAGGACCAAGGAGAGCCAAATAATTCAGCCTTCTTCCTCTGTCGATCGAAGAACGGTAAGCATATCCAAAGATTCGATCCCAGTTTTGCAGCTCTGATCCCACAACCGTCCATCCTTTGATCACGGAGTCATAAACTTGCGCAAACAAGTGCTTGCCGGTAGCTCCTCCTCCATCCATGTAGCCCACAATTATCACTCTGTACTGCCATGTTTGTCTGTCCATGGTSAGCTGCACCATCAACGGCATGACATTAGACGCCACATGACCATCCATGCTGCGTAAGCTTGGAAGCTCAATCTTCTTTCCTGTCAACGGGTTCATCACCACTATAAACTTGGGACGCATAGTGCCTCTCGAAACAAAGCAAACCAGGCCTCCGTCAGCTGCACTCATTGTGGCCACATAATTGTTTGAGGGATCGATTTCGAGCGCAAATAAATTACAAGGATACGGGTATAATCGTCGTTGCCTCCCTTTTACATCAACCACCACGCCACAATACTGGCCTTCACTCTTCAAAGAAATGGCACCAAACATTCTTGGATACGTCGTCTTCTCAAGTAGGGGACGGAATTCAGAGTCCACGGAATCGATATTTCGCTTCCAGGTCTTGGAAAGGATTCGCAGCTTGCAGATGTCCGGTACAGGAAGATAAGAAAACACTAGCTGCAAGAGTTCCGGGTGAAGAGTCCCCCATTTACTTGGATCCATGTCAATGCCTGTCAACTGCAACCTCTGATAAGGGTAAGTACACCTAATTGCAAACGGATGCGAATGACATACTCTCTAAATTCAGTCTGACTACAAGAACAGTCAAAGATTGAGGGTAATTATGATCGAAGAACGGGATGCAAGTGTAGACATAAGACTCACCAAACGGATTTCTCGCCTTGCACGACGAACCCCTCTGTCTATTGAACCCTTGCCCAAAATTCCCGGCTAGGTGCGAGTGTTTGGCAGATGATCTTCAACAAAGATTTGTGGTCAACACGTCAACGATCCTGCATAGATGCTACTGTAAACAATCCCAGTAAGASAATTAGCCATGCCACAGTTACATTTTCATCAAAACCAACAAACGAGGAATCTCGACAAGAATTTAGGGTTTAGTACCCTAAGTCGTAGCATGAATGAAGACGACTATAATTGACASGAGGTTTTCGATAACGCCATTTTTTTCTAAGATGCAGCATCGTGAAACAGTCAAGGTCCAGAAAACCTTAAATCTATGCGTCCAAATGCGTCCCAATTGCAAATGAGAAGATCAGCCACTACAGCAACAGGTGTATGCGATGGGCAAACCTCCCTCCTAATTTGACAAATTCCACGGTCTAAAAGCTGCCTAAAATTCAGCACAACTAACAAGACAAGAAACCTCGAAAAGTACGTAGGATTTAGTATTTTAAATCCTACCATGAAAGCGGACGATTACAAATTCATAGAAGACTTCTTTAGACACCATTTTTCTAAGATGCAGCATCGTGAAACATTCAAACTCCAGAAAATTTTAAATCAATGCGTCCAAATGTGTGCCAATTGCAAATGAGAAGATGAGTACGTCACTGCAGCAAAATGTGCAGAGCTACCTCCTAAATTGGCAAATTCCACGGTCTAAAATCTGTCTATCATAATGMAACACCAGAGTCAATTGACAATTGAATGTTATGAAGGGTGTGCAAGTGTGCATTTCARAGCTGCGTACCTCRAGRRTTTGCCCTAATTCGGATCTGTTTTCTGCACCATTTTCACTGCAGCATTGCTTAAACCCTGTCTAGTTTGATCTAGAATATGAAATTCCGGTCTCTGTAAACATCAGATGAAGACTGGAAGCAGAACAGACACGGAAGGGAAACAAGAGCAGCGCTGTGGCTTCCTTCTTGCTCAGATACCGACTAATAAAGGATGACGACCGGAGAAAAGGAAGACGAAGGGTAACTCCAGCTACAAGATGGTGTGAATGGGGTTAGTCTGTTGGGGGATAGTTCAGCTATCTAGGGTCTGGAATGTTGGACAGATGTAGATAGCAGCCTTTTTCTTTTTTTTTTTTTAGTTTTTGAGAAAGTGCTATGATGCCGATCACTTAAAATTTGGTGAAGAAGTGTATTTCTACATCCGTCGTCCGTCTTTAGGACTAAAAACCACTTTTCAATCATATTCATGTACTTTTTCATCCAAATTTGACAATTTCATCCATATTTTAAATAGAATTGAAAAAAATTGGCAAAGAATAATGATTACTTTTATCTGAAAAAAAAGAAACATCTGTTTTGAAATGGTGCCAAATAAAAAAAAAAATAGTAGATATACACAGTTGATAAGAGAGTCTATAATGGGTGTGCCTACTTTAGCCCTTAAATGTATAGAGAGTCCAATTTAGGATGCTACATGGTTGTATGTTTATTTGACATTGGAAGTGCGTGAATTGAGGTATATGGTTGTAACAAGTGATTTCAATGTCTATTGCTTGGTTGCATTCAATGATACATGGCACTCCAAATTTGGATTATTATTGCATCTTTTACATGTTTCACATATTCTATGTGTATGGTGTTGTATATGTGAAACACAATTAGGAAGAAGGTTCACAATGGATATACGTATCTTAGAATGGATGAGATTGAAAAATGTCCCTATTTATAAGGTGTGAGTATTCATTTACTGAATATCAATATTGAAAATATGAGCATGGATTGAAGGAAAGAAGACATGGTAAATCATCTCAAAAGAAAGTCATTAGGAAAAATCATTGAATACATGTCATTATGTGATTCCACTATTGAGTGTTCATTGTATTTTTTTTTAAATGCTCATATGTTTGAATTATAGGTCTAATTTTGTCAACTATTGGTGCTCTACTAAAGTGAGCTTTAGAAGTGAATAGAATTATCCAAAAAAACATGAAACGCCACCTTCTACATGTTTCCTTTAGAAGTGCAATTTTGTAATTGATCCCCTCTTTTTTACAACAATGGGACCTTAGGTAGAGGTACCCATAACCGATTAAATAAGCAATTCAAGACATGATCTAGGGTAATGCAAGGCAAAAAAAATATTTTCAAAGGTGAATTGATATAATAAAGGGGATTGCAAAAATTTGGTCGTTTCATCTCTTGAATTAAAATTACTATGAATTTTGAAAGGCAAAAGTTGGGCTTAACCCATGACCAACATCTAGAGTCATCCAATACCATTCATTCAAGAACTACTTTCTTGCTCATTGCTTTATACTTTCTTGCTCACTTATGTGTCATAAACTTATTGGTCCAAACCTTGAAAAAATAAAAATAAAAACATTCCAAAGACAAAATGAATTTTGTTCCACCCTTAGTCGGAAATATGACACCCTATTGATTGGTATGGGCATCGGTTAGTTATGGGTACCTCTACCTTAATACTTAATTTACAAAGGAAACAATCCAATGAGGTTTGATAGCAATCATACAATTGTGCCTTGTTGTGCCTTGTTGTCATTTCAAAAAATACAAGTTGGATAAAAATTAAATGTTTTCAGAGGCCTTTAAAGACAACAAGTTCCCGGACTATGAGAATTCTAGGAACTTTGCCTCATAAGCAATCTGATGTAGTCAATAGAGTACCACATTGGATAGTATTAATTAGTTAAAATTTAAAACTAAAATTAAAAAATTAAAAAAGAAAATCATTTTCTGATTTCATGATACTTTTTGGAATTTAAAAAAAAAAAAAAAAAAAATATATATATATATTGGGATGTCAAAAGTCCTCTTTAACCCCTAAATGCCCAAGCCTTTCCAAGTGTATTTTGACTATGAAAGAAGAGCTTTGGCTTGTAATTATCCCCAATTAAGCAAATTATTTTTTTTTCAAAATTTAACCATATAGATGTTTAGAAAAATTTCTTATTGATATGTCCACCAATTTTGAGTGAAAAATTGCATAGGAGTTGTAAGATTATAACAAGATAAATGTACATTTCCTATTTTTAGTATGCTACCTTTTCGCACAATGTTTCAGAAATTTGCATATAAAAGTGTTATAGATAGGAGGTGACATGAACAACTACAAAGAGTGTTAGCACACTAAAATGCACTTCCAAAAAACTTAATTTTACATGAAAAGCTATCAAACCTATTACACAATACACCTTGCAACTTGGTTGAAATGCAATTTTTGTGATAAGTAGAAATTGCAAATAGCTCCAAATCAACACTTGCATTAGTAAATTTTCAATGGTGAAAATCATGAAAACAATTTATTCTTTCCGTTGGGACCATTTTGAAAGCAAATGGGTAAGTACAATTTTTTAGATCTCAAATCAAGTGAAATTGGCAAACTTTCATTAGATTGCGAGTTCTCAGGCTATGGGAATGCATTGGGAACTTTGGGAAACCTACCACGTAGGCAATATGACGTGGCACAGAGAATGTCAGGTCAGATAATATTAATTAATTATTTTAATCAATTATTAAATATTGAAAAAAAAATTGAAAAAAATTGAAAATTAGTTTTCAATCTCTTTATACTTTCTAAGATTTCTAGAAAAGAAATTCTTTTTCTTTTTGAAATTCAAAATTTCAGACCAACAATTGTTGGTTCCATGCGTAGAAAACACTTTTGGGGAACTACCCCGAAACATACTCCTCCGGGGCTCCCAAAACATCTAATGACTAGAAGACTAGAAATGAAGTAAAATTGAAAAGCTTTACTCTTCCACTAATTGACATATATGCCTTTGAAGACCTCACAATAATCAAATATGTATTTTTTTTTAGTGAAAAATGAAAGTTTTCAATAGTTAACCTTCAAAACTTTCCAAATTTTTTTTAAAACGGTCAAATGCATTTAATTGCCCATTCAAAAATGAGCTTGAAATTTCAAATCAACCATATATGGTCGATTGGGCAGTTAGGGGTTAATCTATTAATTTAAAAAAACTTTGAAGTTCAATAACTTTCATTTTGTAGGTTGAAACGTCACAAAACAAAGTCCGTGCATCCCTCCTTGCAAAAGGCTTTCTAATGGTACCAAGAACGCAATTGGGGATGCACGGTCCAAGAGGTCTCAACATAACAAAACAAAACAAATAGCCCAACTTAACCTTTGGAAGGCCCACGACCATTTTGCTGTCAAAAAACACTAAAAACTGCCATTTTTGTTGTGTTCTTCCAAGAAAGCAAAATTGAAAAAAATGTAACCATAGGATGTTGTACTTTACTTGTTTGAGATCATATGGTAAAATTTTCATGAAATTTGACCATACAAATTGTAAGATATTAGCATTCAAAGTTCAAAAAAAAAGTTTTTTTGAACACTAGTCTCCAATTTTAGATGCCTTTCACTGACATTTGTGGAAATGTTTTTGCAGTACTTTGAATTCAAATTTTTTTGGTTGAAAATTGAGTTGAAAGTCTAAGAAAATTCTTAAAAAAAATCCCAATTGATTCTTTAAAAAATTGTTATGTAGAAGTAGGTCCAAGATTGAAAGAAGAACTAAACCATTGATAGCTCTAAGATGGAATTGAAATGCAAGAATTTCAGTGGGGACATGGTTCTAGAAAGAAAATTTAACCTTTTCAAACAATTTTTTTAGAAAAATTGTGAAAATTGCATTCAGAAATGAATCATGTGAGTTATTTTTTCAAAAAGATACTCAAATTGCTCAAAAAGCAAGATTGTTCATAACTTTCACATTATCAATATAAATGAATTAAATCTTCACACATAGACAAAATATCATTTATAAGAAAAAAATTGAAAATTAAAATTTTAAATTTTTGTGGATTAGTTTTTGCCTGTTGAGTTGAAATTTGGGCTTTTTGTGGTATAATTTTTGCTCCCAGGCATCAATTGAAATAAAAAATTATACCTCTAAAAAGCTTATAAGTTTTTCCACATTATAAAAAAGTTTCACTCAAAAATGAGGTTGTAGGAACATGCCTGAAATCCATTTTGTTCTTCAAGGGGACAATAGCCCTTAGGGGTTAAGATATGGATAAATAAATTCAACATCAACTTAAACTACACTTTTGATAAGCTTGTGAAGATCATGGGTCCGCATACCTTACGTTCATCAAGAACAATCCTTGTAGGTTCTCAACTATATATTCAATGTCAAGCAAGAAAATTGAATTTGCGGTTTCCTTGAAATTTGAGTAATAATATTAGTCCAATCTTTTCTTGACTATTAACTACTCAGAGGATGGATGGTTAATGTTTTTTAAAGGTGCATTTTATCCAATTAAAATTCTTTGAGGAAGCCTGAAAGAAAGTTGTATAATAAACCAATAGAAAAAAGAAACAATGTTTTACATGAATCAAAGATATAATTATTTTGCAGGAGTTGTAATTATTTATTTTGATTTTTAAAAGTGACATACATTACTATCTTCAAGTTGGATACTTTTGAATGAATTGGCATATTTATTATTGCAACTTCATTGAATCTATTATGTTTTGAGCACACTTAAACCTACGTATTTTATTTTAGTTAATCAAAATAAATAAATCCACATCTTCTATGAGAAATCAAAGGATATCAATCCACTTACTTAGTAGATGTTTTTTGGACCATTTAGAGACTGCAAGTTCCCGAGCTATGGAAATGCATTCATTTGGGAACTCTAGGAACTTTGCCATGTAGGTAGTATGACATGGCACAAAGATTGCCACGTGAGATAAGACTAATTAATTAACAATTAATTATTTTAATTATATTTTAAATATTTTAAAAATAATTTTTTGAATCAATTTTCAATTTCTTCATACTTTCTAAGATTTCTGGGTTTTTTATTTTAAATTCAAAATTTGAGACTAACAATCATTAATTCCCTACGCATGAAACTATTTTAGGAAACAATCTTGAAACAATCTTCTACGGGGATGAAAAAACATCTAATGGGAGATATCCTTTAACCGTGAAAGGGTTTAGAGTTAATACAAAGTTAAGATCCAAAAAGGCAACAAGACGTGTGGGCCCTAGAGAACAAAGTTCCCCCGTCACGTTCCCCTTGTTGGGAGCGTAAGCGTCCCCTGACGGGGCCCATAAAAATGATCAAGTGTTGGACTAATAGTTGCAATCTTCATTTCTAAGTAATAGTAAAAGTCATTCATTGACCACTTATTGACCTCAATGTCCTTCCATAGCTATATTCAACTCCAAGATTTATGTTGTGTTTTTCCTTTGACATCAATAAATAAGTGTAAGTAATATCCAATGGAGTACATTGTACTATTTTAAATTAATTGCACCCTTTTAAACTTAATTTCYTAACTATTCAAGTAATAAAGGTACAAGTTTAAAGTTGATTATGAGTTCATAAAAATTGCAAAAGAAATAAAATCATTCAATTTCAAAGCCCTCTTAAGATATTGGATTCTTTCAATCCAACTTTTGATAAATGAGGGAGATTCAACAAAGTACAACATAAAATTCAATATGGATTGTTTGAACATGAGTTTTGAGTTTTGCACTCTATTTATGCTGAAAGGAGAAATAAAAAAAACAAGGGTTTTTAATTTAATTGGAAGAATTTTTTTCCTTTTTGGTAGTAAATATAATAGCCAAGGCATTGTCATCGTAGATTGGTTTTCTTGTAGGGATTGGAGGTTAAATCCTATCTCTTAGGTCTATAAACTTCAAAATAATTAAATGTTGGAAGGAAATACTTTAGTGAAATATTTAAGCCCCATAAAGATATTTATCCTTTGCTCACTTCTATAAGATTATTCTATGGACATCCAATGTGCACTTGATTCATATGGAGGTAAGAAAATCAAACAATCGTAAAAATATTGATTTTAAATGCTTTTGAACTAAACCAAACCATATTTATTTTCTTTCTAGTCTATACCACTTTGAATCAATCATGCAACTACTCTATATCAAGTGAGATATGACTATTTCAAATTTAGAATATAAAGAAAGTCAATGAACTAGTCTCTTTCTCTTTATATATAAATTCAATCAACTATCATGGCAATTCATCTTAAGGATGTCAAATGCACTTAGTCCATTTTGGATTTAAAGTAATTTAGTTTTAGATCATCTTGTCATTCAAATTTAAAAAAAAAAAAAAAATGATGCTCCCTCAATCTCAAAATGATCTTATAGTTCAAGCTAAGGTTGAAATGAGCATCATATAAACTTGTTTTTAATATTTCAAGGAAGTTGATACCCATTCACTTAATCTTCAAAAATAAGAATGATCATTTTGAACAACTAGAAGATCACTTTGGGACAAAAACATCAAAGATAACCAAAATATCATTTCAAGACAAAGGGAGCACATAACATTACGTTCTAATAACCTAATTGAATCCATGCTACTTAATTCAATCATTTACTCAATTGGAGAAAACTTCATATTTTTGGCAAAATGAAAGGTTATATTTCCCTCATTTGCGTAAACTAACTTTAAGAGAATATTTATCCACAATGCATCATACTTTAGAACTTCATATTACTGGCAAAATGAAAGGTTGTGTTTCCCTCACTTGTGTAAATTAACTTTCGAGAATATTTATCAACAATCTATCATACTTTAAGCCCCAATTAAGCCCCAATTAACCCAAGACAATAAAATTGATACCCCAACTCCTGATTGTTATTGGTATGTACTCTAATTTCATTGATTTGTCATAATACTGCAAGTTACAAAATGAACTTCGATATGGTTATAACTTTTTTCATTGATTTGTCATAATAGTTCAAGTTACAAAATGAACTTAGATATGGTTATAACTTTTTACAAGGGAGGAATATTTTTACCCATTGTATGAGTACTACAATAGTACTGATCACGTTGAAAAATTCCTTCCCCGTAACCATATGTAAGTTCATTTCATAACCAACACTATTAGGACAAACCAGTGTTGAGTGTAAGCTGCCTTGATGTCGTTGCTAGTGAGGGTTTCACAAGGAACTTGTGTCAGCACACAGTTTCATATCCATGGCTTGGCATTGATAGCTTGCAACCACTTACAACCAAATAGATGTCTGAACTGAACCTTTACTCTACTTGTCCTGAATTCAAAGTTTGGCTAAACACAGTTAAGTCACCTGTAAAGGAAAAAAGGACCTGATTCAAAGTTTCTCAATAACTCGAAGCTTAGCACTTCTACACCATGGATTGGCATTSAWCWCATMATASCTTGCAACCACTTAGAAACCCAAAAGCGCTCTGAACTGAACTTCTACTCTCCTCGTCATCAATCATAAATTTGTCAATATAACCTTCGTGCAAAACACAGTTGAGTCACGTGTAAACTAGGACCTCATTCAAAGTTTCTCAATTACTCGAAGCTTAGCACTTCTACACCATGGATTGGCATTGATCTCATAATAGCTTGCAACCACTTAGAAACCAAATAGAGGTCTGAACTGAACTTATACCTCAAATTGTTCTGAATCGTACAAATTGCCACCATTACCTTTGAGCAAAACACAGTTAAGTCACCTGTAAAGGAAAAAAGGACCTGATTCAAAGTTTCTCAATTACTCGAAGCTTAGCACTTCTACTTCTCGGATTGCTGTTGATTTCATCGGCATCAGCAAGAATGGGGCGCTTGGTGAGCACCACGCCTGAACTCCCCTCCAGCACGTTCTTGTCTCGAAGAAGGTAAGCGCCATCATCCAGATGTTTCCGTCTCGTGTACCTGCTGTGCCTGGTCTCGCCTGGAATGTGTCGATACTCAGGTGGCTCCGGAGAGTCCAGCTCTTCAACGGCTTGGCCAACTCCAGCAGCTTTCAAGAAGAACCGCTTCACAATGCGATCCTCCAAGCTGTGAAAGGAAATGACGGCCAGACGGCCCTTGGGGGAGAGGAGATCAAAGGCGTCCGCCAGCGCTTTCTCCAGCGTTCTCAGCTCGTCGTTCACTGCGATCCGAAGAGCCTGAAACGTGCGTGTTGCTGGGTGCACAGCCTTCCCTCTCCCTGGACGTCCTGTACAGAAGCCAGAAGCACAGGTCAAGCATAAGGTAAGCACAACGAATTTATACATGTTCTTGTTGGCAAATCAAGGAGGATTCTTACGCTCAAGAGAATGCATTATTGATAGCGTAGGTAAAAGTTATATGAGCTCAAAGTTTTGTACATATTCTTGTTAGAAAATCAAGGAGGATTCTTACACACCAGACAATGCATTATTTGGATAACATACGCAAAAGTTATGTATTCAAAGTTTTAATAGAAGACGATCTACAACAGAAATGAGTTCTGATGTCGAGGTGGTGTGCATCCTCAAAATCAGTATCTACTCATTGCCCAAGATTTTAGAGTGTCGCATTTAGGTTGGTATTCTAATTAGATGTGGTTACCTTGAGAACATTCAGAACCGCAAGTAGTTTGCTATGACTATTATAATACCAAAAGGATCAAGGATTCATGGTTTTAAAGGACCTATACAATTGGATCATAAAGTGAAAATAAGAAAATTAAGATGGGGCCAAATTCTGTATCAACGGATTCAGAGAAGAAATTGCACGTGTTGGTCAAATAATCGGGGACAAGAATGTTTGCATATGGTTTGCTCAAAACTGCTAAAATTCCATGAGGCCCAAGCAGTTTCTTTGGGGGTTTCTTACCGAAAGCGCTGCCTCCAATGAGTTCTACGAGCTCTGAAGTTGAATGGATTCCACCGTCTAATCTCTTCTCCACGATTTTGCGTGCCAGATGCTTCCACCTTCTCTCTTCCCCGTAGTCACGAAGAATCCGAGCCACTTCGGCTTCAGGYCACTTGTTCAGAATCTCGTCTGCAGTCAAACTTGCCTGCACTTAGAAAATAGTTACAAAATGCTTGAGAAAMATCTCTGTGAAAACGTAGGAAATGAAGTGAGCCAAAATTCAAACAAGAACACTTCAAATAAAGCGAGAGCAGAGCATAMAAACCACACTAAAGAAACGAATGAGTCCCAYTCCTTAATTATCCAGGCGAACAGGAATTTCATTAGCTCTTAATGAGGTTACATTTCGAAGATCATATTGCGTTCAAGAGGTGGAGAGAAAGCAACGAGAATCAGCACGAAGCACATGGAAATCGGGAACAAAGAAGAATTTAGACCCTACCGAAGGATCCATGCGCATGTCGGCAGGACCGTCTTTCATGAAGCTGAAACCCCTCCCTGCCACRTTCAACTGTAGCTCCAGTTAGTCAGTCAAAACTTCTTGATGAATAATAMTGTCAACCTTAAGTCGATAAAATACAAGTCGTCTATCACACAGAAAGAGAGCAGCTCGAAGTCACACCAGCACTGGTACTGACATGGCACTAACAGAAGCACGTGAATTGTACGAAATGAGATGTTCCCAAGAGATACATCAGAGATGTAATATTCATGGTTCAAGGGTAGTCTAAGTTTGTGATTGAGACCTTACTATTTACCCCCTTTGAGAACCAGAGGGTCATCCAAATTTCCAAAATTTCCAAAATTTCCAAAATGTTCAGAATTCCATGCAACTTCAAAGAACAATTTGATGATGACTTTCAAATGAAGCTGTAAAATAAGATTCATAGATCATATCCATCAGCTTAGATCTACAATACCATTCAATAAAAAATTGAAACTAAAATTTGAAAATTCGTCCTCAAATTGATTGTAGATTGAATATTTGTGATTTTCACAAGAATTCCTTTTGCTTTAAGTTCAAATCACTAGTTTGAATTATGGTGATTTTTAAGATTTCGATTTTACTTATTTATACAGGTTGTTTTTTAATGGTCACTTTTTGAATTGGGAAAATAACTTTTTTGAGGTGAATCATGCTTTAAGCCTTGATTAGTAAAATAATTGTGAAGAAAAGTTCGGAAAATCTACACAATACAAACGTAAGAAAGAGAACGAACCCAAAAATCTACAAACATTTCTCTGAGCTTAAGATGGAAAAACAAGATTTTGTGTGCTTGGGACATATTTGTGTTCATCCGTTGCTCAAAATTTGAACGCCTGTTCCTTAAAGGGTTAAACTTCAACAAGTAATGACTCTCTATGACTATGAGCGCCAATGTAGCACACTGTGAGTGGATATGCACTGTGACTGCATATGCAAACAAGCTTTCAAATCTAATAACCATTGACAGACATCATCAGAGCTTCAAAGCCATCAATCTCTTGTATCCAGGGTTTTTTATTGGTTGCAGCATAGAGAGCTATGTCCAATAACTGTCTCGATCCTGCCGGCTGATTCTGTGATGGTTACCATATTCATACCGTATCCACATCATGTATACTTTAGTGCATCAAAACCCACAATCTGTGGGAAAAGACCAACTAAAAATTTTCCTTGTGAGTGGAAACCACTCAAAACAGCTGAAAGCCACAAGAATGGGTTCTCTACACATACATTGCAGGGACGAGATTTGATAATCAATGAACCCACCTGCATTGAAGACATGCCCAAGTCCATAAGGATGCCGTCCACTCCCTCCTCAGTCAACTTCACATCAACGTCACTGACTGCTTTCTTGATATTCCGAAAGTTCGTGAGGACCAAGTGCAGCTGCACGTTGGACGCTGCCCTCTGCTGAAGTTGAGGCTTGGCTTCTCTATGTGCTACTGGGTCCACATCAAGCCCTAAAAAGGTTTCAATTTCGGGATGCTCACGAAGAATCTGCATAATAAAACTTCGCATTAGAAGAAATGAGTTTTGTCAAGGTTGATAACAAATGAATTTGGCCTAATCACATCTTGTACGTTTCAGTCAACGAATAAGGTAGGGAATCATGCCATTTTGCATAAAGTCCCTGACCAAATTCATCGAAATCCAATGCATGTGCATCCAAACACGTGCATTGTAAGAAAGAAGACTCTTAGATTCTCCGTCAGTCGAAACTGTTTTTAAGAGATCCAATAATCATGGTTCAAGGGTGGTCTGGGCTCATGATTGAGACCTTACTCAAAAAATCATAATCTATTCAAGCATCCAACCCTAAAACCCTAAATCTATACCTTAAACCCTAAATGTAATTGTAATGATTACGACAGATGCATAACAACCTCATTTCTGTATTCAGTCTTGAATCTCAAAGCAACAGTATTCCCTACGAAAGACAAAAACCTCACATCTGTGCATCCTAAGATCGCCAATTGGGCACTAATCGCCTGGCATTATTGCTCTACCCGACACAGGTTCCAGAATTCATGGCTACATTCCAGAACAGAGGAGTCCACCAACCACATCGCAATGTCCGTAGCCAAAAGAATTGAAAAAAAGAGTATTCAATTCCCACCGCTGATTCATTAGAATACTCCAGAAAATGGAGACAACACCTCCCCAAAACATAAGCCATTCTGATAATAGGAACCGGTAAAACCCACGGGAGTGTGTTCCAACCTAATACCCAGAGTAAGAGACTCCTTCAAGCTTCCAATCCTAAACCCGAAACCCAAAATGTCACAATCACGCCAGATGCACAACATCCCTCGTTTAATTCATTCTTTAATCTCAATCCTTAGATTTCCCCATGGAGAGCACAAATCTCACACCTATGCATCCTTAGGTCGCCAATTCGGTACTAATCGTCAGGCATTTTTTGCTAAACCCTAACATCGTAACTCAGCTTCCAGAATTCATGGCTACATTACAGAACAGAAAAATTCACAAACCACATCGCAATGTTCATAGCCAGCAGAATTGATACAAAAAAAGTGCATTGAATTCCCACCGCTGAAGCATGGCCTGCAGCTCCCAAGGTACAATCCACGAAAGAAATCACCGGACGACCCGAGAATTGAGCCACCACTTCCTTCAACAACACTGCCACATGTGGCGCCTCTATCGCATCCTTCTCTTCTTTTTCCTCTTCCCCGACAACTTCCCCTGCAGCTGTTGTCCTGCAAGCGGCAATGCAAGCTCGCCATAGTGGTATAGGACTAGCCCTAAAATTGAACCACTTCCTGGAGCTCACAAAACCCTGCAATGTGCAAACACCATCTCCTGTTGCGAATCTGCCACCGTTTGAAGCGAAATTCTGAGAGAATGAGGAAAAGAGCAGGACAGGTCGAGGTGGAGATGTTCGCGTAAGAATATGATGAGCTAGGGTTGTGAGATGCGAGCGGTGGACGCCATTGCTGCACCCCAGCAAATGCATGGTGCGCGAAGAAAACGAATACGAAGTAGGGAAGAGACTGAAAACCAAGGGGAGTGAGGTTGGGTACCTACAGGATTAATAGCGGTGTCACTATCAGATATTCACCAGAAGAAGCCTGTACTTAACGACGTCCTTAAATCTTGAAAATCTCAACCACAACGATTTTGCACGCATTCTTCGAAATTTGGGCGATCCTTTCGCTTCGAGCACCTGGAAGAGTATAAGCGGAATTCGTTAGTGCCAGACGTTTAATAGAGAACATAATGTTCACTGTAAGCATGCAGAAACACACTAGAACCAAATACCGTCCTGAAGAGTGAGCATCTGATGAACGTACAACAAACGCGTAACTTTCAATTTCGCCACCTCCGCAGCCATTACGAGAAACCCAGTCCAACTTCACAAAACCTAGTTCAATATGACTTCATACAGCGATACTTAACTTCATATTAAGATTACGCGAATGCGAATGCGAATTCAGACGCGTATTTTCCAATGCAATTAACGGAAATTACGAAAATCCCTCGCCCGGGAAAAGAAAAAGTAGAGCAAACAACAGATAGATCATACACATACGACCTCAGAGGCATACTTTTACTTCAGAAGTGAATTTAATATCGTTTCTAGTCATGCTATGGGAGCCTCAGCTCCGTATGATGGCATTTCGGCTTCGAATTGAAGTGCAGGAGCACATCGAAGTAGGGCCGTCGACTTACAGAACAAGGTCATAGCCCTTAAGATCGTCCCGTCAACGCCAGAAGCAAACAACTTCTGCTCCGGTGAAAAAGCGTAAGCTTAAAGCAACGACAATTTCTCACTGGGAAGCACTACACCACAAGCCAGGGGCGAATCGAGACATTCTAATTAACTCTACGCATTCGAAACCTTTCTAACAGAGGCTGTGAGCAACGGAACCAAGCAATAATGTCAATTCCAAATGGCAAGTCGACCAGATCCAAAACAACCTCTTGTGATTAGATACTCTTCATCATACTAGCTGCTGAGATCTTAGCACCTAACCCGTTCGCCACCGTCAAGAATCAGATTAACCATCACTCACGGAGTAAACAAAACTATCATAAACATCTCCCACGCAAACCATACGTAGCAAATCACTTACAGTGACGCTTAAAGAGTGCACAGTACGTTGGCTAAACAAGACATCCCTTACAGTAAACCCGTAATGATACCAGAGTGCATTATAAAGCAGATGAACAGACAATTCTCATATCTGACAATCAAGTCTTCTGCCAGAAAAAGCAAATAAAAGAAGCTCACATCTCAAATCCCTCGCTCACACAAAATCTCCTTCGCAACTCGATCGCCAAAACTTCAGCGCGTCTTCCACTACAACATTCAATCGAAAAACATCTTCACATCAATAATCACCTCAACACAGGCGCCTCCTCCTCCGGTTCGCTTCAGAAGACCAAAACAGGGGCGGCCTCTTCGCAAGAATAGTGATATCTCCACACACAGGGCACGGCAGAAGGCGATTCGACACTCCCCGGATAGATCTCGCACTGAAGAAGATGATGCCGCAACTAAAGAGAGGCCGTTCGGATCGCAGCTTCAATGACCCGCGACTTCAAACAACGCCCCTCTGGCATTAATCACTTTCGACCTTCATGCATAAGGAATTCTACAATTAGTGACCATTGGTCTTCAGAGCAATTTGACTTGAAGTTGCGCATTTAAGTTTGGTTTAACCCTTATCACCGCTGGGAAAGGCGGGGTGCAATATGTAGTGCTTGACAGAGGGAAAAAACACTGTTTACACACATGTTTAGCTTTGGCAGTCAAAAATTGTGAGAAGGGCAGCATGGCACAAAACACTTTCATGTGAAAATCTTTACTATCTTTAGAGAATTAGTTGAAATGTTCTTCAAAGTAAACCTGTTGTTGCATTTCAATGTTCTTCTCATTGGGTAGTAGTCTAATTTAACCCTTGAATGACGCGGGGTAACCTTGGAAATCATCAATTTCTAAAACCGTGGGAATCATTGGCCTAAAGAAATCCAAAAACAATTGTTGGAAGTCAAAGCACTGTAGAAAATCTTCCCTTTCCACCACAAATTCTAAGGATGGACAGTTGCATTTCTGTCCTACAGAGAAAGATGCTCTCTCATTCATCGACCAGGAAATGGCCTTGGCATCGTTTAGGGGTTAAAAACATTTGCAGAGATTTGAAGTTGGATATGGAAAATCATGAAGAAATAGAGAAATTCAGGCTGGACGTTAAATCCTCCTCACGAACTGGGCCCCGCAGGTAATGTTTGAGGGTAAAAGTAAATAAAAGCCCTCTAGATTGGGTCGTCACTAGGGTAAGTTCTCTAGCCCCCCTAGCTAATTTGGGGTCTCTGATTGCAAATATGAAATCAGAAATTGCAAAAAAAAAAATTTGCAAAAAATAAAACATTCCTGCGTTTTACCCAGCGGTAAATCTAGCCTGCGCGGCCCAGTTCGTGAGGAGGATTTAACGCCCTCCGAAATTCAGAATGTAGTTACCAAAAAATTTGAATGAGATTTGAGTAATTTGTCTATGATTTGAGTAATCAAAAGTAGTGCAGATTTGAACAGTGATAATAAATTCTTATGTCAAAGAATTAGTGAGGGCCAATCTAATTTCACTAGTTAGTGTAGGTTAAAACAGAAGATTTTATGTATGGGAAATATACAGGGAGTATGCTCAGGATCTCCTACCAAAATATTGTAAATCTGTGATGGGTCGATAGACAAGATTTCTCTTGGAAGATCCGAGAACATTCTTTGAATATCAGCTCCATTCGACTCCTGAGAAAGTATCAATATCATTTTTGCAGAAACTTAGAAGCGTCAAATTGCAAAATTAGAATTCTCCCTTTGAAGATTACACTCATAACATCTTCTCTCATTTGCTCGATCTTGTTCTTCATTGCGACTTTCAAAGATGAAAATGTCTCAGATTGCACCACTACCATGTAGGATAGTAGCCAAGCACGATTCTCTCACCTAGTTACAATGAACCATAAGCAGTGGTTTTCTAGATAAAAACTACAAGGTACAATCTATCTGATGACACGTCTTACTCTATTCCGATCAAACTTAGCAAAATTGAAAAACCAAATAATCGCAATCACTATAACATTACAGCAAACCAAATAACTCAAAATTTATATCCAATGAGTTTCTTCGCAAAATTTGGCATAGCGTACATTCAAGTGTAAATATCTTCATTTTGCTACTGGTACACATCAAACCAAATAACTCAAAAACTGATATTGTCAGATGGATTTCACAAAATTTGGCATAGTGTACAAGCGTAGATGTCCTCATTTTGCTACTCTAGCTACAATCAACTCGAATTCCATGTACAGCCCATATACACTCCTCTGATTCTGCATCTAACTTAGTTTTTGCCCTTGAAAGAATCCTTCACATTGTCCGCAGCATCGCTCAATCCCTTCTGCACATTGCCCAGTACATTCCCGGCCTCGTTCTGCGCATCCTTGCCAGTAGAGCCCGCAGCACTCTTGGCCTTGTTTAAGTTYTTCTCCGCATCCTTCTGCACGTCTTTGCCGCCTCCGAACAACTGGTCCTGTAAAAACAGCAGGTTTTTGGGTCAGACCATGCCAAGAAATATGCAACAAAATATACAAGCTTCTTATTACAGGATACATGCAACAAGAAGTGTGTTAGGTTTCTACAAGATTCAGGAGAAATAGAACGAGATGGGTAAGCTTCTTCATGGTAAACTATAGGATGAATGCATCAAAAAATGCCATCTTCTTCTAACAGGATGAATTCAACATGCAAGTGTGCACTTCTTAAAACAGTAAAAAAACGCAACGAGTGTTACTAAGCTTCTTGAAGGCTCAGGATGAACACAAAGAGTGCAAACTTTTTCAAGATTAGTGAATGCAACGCGAAATGTAAGCTTCTTCAAGGCTCAGGAAGAATGCAGCTAGGAGTGCAAGCTTCTTCAAGAAGTAGGATCTGGAATTGAGAGAGACTATCGTGTACTTATCACGCATTCTTTAACATGTATTAGGATCCATTGAAAGGTCGAGGATTACAAACCTTGAGGTCCTCAGCCTGGTTGGCGATCTTGGCGCCGACGCCGTCAGCCTCGTTAGCGCCCTTCTTGGCCTTGCTCTCGGCAGTGCTGGCAGCGCTCTTGGCCTTGGAGGTAGCATCAGCCTGGGTGCCTTGCAAGTTGTCCTTCACGCTCTCGGCGCCCCTCTGCACGGCAGCGGAGAATTGCTCCCCTGCATCTTGAAGGTTCTTTCCAACGCCCTTCTGCAAAAACGAAAAAGAACAAGCTTCATSAAGAGCAGTTCCCAAAGCAGTTCACATRCRCGGCAAACAATATTCGATTGCACAAACGAAGAAGACTGATATATCTTCATGCTACAGGAGCTCACATTTGTTAATGAGCTTTCACGTCCTCCATCGTAAGGATCAAGAACGCAAGTAAAATCCRAATGCAGCCTTATTAATTGCTGATCTCAAATAGTCACTATCTTAGAGCTCAAGTGTGTGCTTACATCTTCGGCGCGGATCACGAACACAGACCTTCTTGCAGCCACACTCACACCCTGCGGACCAGCATTCAAGCGTTGCCCACGGAACGAAGACTTGACAACAGTGGCGGGGGATGCCACAGCCACAACATTCATGGTCGCCATGGTCGCAGCCATTTTTCAAGCAAAAAGTGGAAATGCAAATAGAGCTGGAGCTGGAGCTGCAAAGGAAATGAACCTGGATAGAAGTGCTACAGCTGAGATAACGAGGCGAGGGGAGAGAGCGAGAGAGAGATAGGGGGATGGTTTGAGATGATGGGAATGGGAGGGGGGAGCCACGGCGTATTTGTACAAGTGGCGCCCAATCTAGACCCGTACACCTGGCAGTCCGTCGGGGAATGGTGAAATTGGTGATAGATAAGAAGGGCGGTTAAGCTCGCCCACGTGGCCGAGGGAACATCATTTTGCATGAGAACCCATGACATGGTATTTGTACAAGTATTCGTATGAATATACGGTTTGGGGTTGGACATTGAACGTGGACAGGTTCTTGAGTCCGTGGGAAGGATGTGCTTGCTATTGTCAAGTTTAGAGTATACTGTCCTTTGAGGTTGTGAAAATGCTTCATTTAGTTTTGGACATTTTGTTCGCTCTGGACAGCATGAGGGGACTAGGGTTTTGCATCAAAAGGGAAGTTCGAGTAGCTACTTTACTTGAAAAGCAAACATGAGTCAAACGTGAGTCAAGTGTAATAATAAAAAAAAAAGCATGGCAATGTTATCGGTGGACTATAACACACTCTCCTAGTGTAGCTAATTGTTAACTCCTAAGGCACCCGAGTGCCTCAAATATGGTCTCTCCAAATTGAAAGATTTCCATGTTTGACTATTATTATCTTTTCAATAGTACAATCAAAAAACATCTCCTATTTGCTCTAGCTCTAAACTTGTCTCCACTAACAATGGGTATAGTCAATTTATGTGAATCTCATTTTAGATGATAATTTGATTGGAATGGATTGATAAGGGTCTGGATTTTTGTAATCATGAGCTGGGCACATAGGGATTAATGTAGGAGAAGCTAATCTCAAGGTGATTCAGCAATCAACACTTCTCTGACTCAAAAGAATGTTTTGTTGACCAATTAACCAAAAGAGATGGTATTTGCGTGTTTTCAAATTAGATAAATGTAGGTTTTGTGTTTGAATATCAAAACTTTTGTTTGGTATAGTCATATTTGTTTTATGAGGTTTGTACTTTGTACCACCTGAATAGGTGCCCCATGCAGTCCTGCACCACTAATCCTAAACCGCCATCCATTTTGTGTACATCTCCAAAATCAACTATGTTTCTTTGTTGAAAAAATCATTTTAGAACCAATCTTTGTTCCTTCATAATTCTTGCATAAGTATCCAAATGTTACATTCTTTGGTGCATTGGAAGTTTGGAACCTCCTTTCAAGTGCCAATGAGAACATATGAAAATTTGAATAGTGTAATTATATTAGTATCTACACTAAATAGTGAAATTAGGTTGTCCCTCACTAATTTCTTGATATTCCACACTATATAAATATTTAAGCATAATTTGGAATTCATTTATAAATAAAAGTTGTAGACTAAGAGTTGTAGATTCCATCAATACGGTTAGATTCACCAATGCTATCACCAATATTTTTTTTATAAATTTTGAATGGGAAACAACCAAAATGTTATCATTTTTGGAGTAAATTTTTTTTGGAATGGATTTGAAATGAGGTTCTTTTAACATGGTGATTTTTTGAAATTTTTGTGTGTTTAAAATCTATGACCTCATTTTGGCAAATCTTGTTTTGAACTAAAGTCAATGCAATTTTGGCTTGGTCAACCGCTTGACATACTTCCACATTGGTAATTTTAGAAAAATATGTGCTCTAGTAACACCAAATCTAACCCTTAGATAGAATAACAATTTGATATAGTATCCTCACAAATTATAAAAACTTTCATCCAAGTAGTTAGGAAGATGAAACTCAAGTTTCAATCTATTCATCGTCCACTTTTTGAACATCAGCGCGCTCCGGGGTTAAAAGAGAGGGTCTCCATAAACATAGTCAATAATAATACTCCTCTTGAGTAAAAACTTATAACATTTTTACATCAATTAGTGTAGGTAACACTAAATACCATTATTAGTATTTTCCGACATTCCACACTATATAAATACCCATTGATATTGGACAAGCATGCACTACTTTAGAACTACACTAAATAGTGAAATTAAGTTGTTCCTCACTAATTTCTCAACATTCCACACTATATAAATATCTATTGTTACTATGCAGTATAAGAATGTACTACTTTTTGAATTAGTTTTTGGTGTAACTTAGTTGAAACCCATGAACCATCGTGTGTACAAATGGGTCAAGGTGGATAGTCTCCCTTGCTTGGCAACTTTGAATCATCTTACGGGTACAAGTAAAAAAAATCCCTTATTTTGTGCTTTATTAATTTATCTTTTACTCTTGTATCTAATTTGAGGCCTGTGATTGCAAACATGGATTCAAAATTTGCAAATTTTATTGTGCGAGGAAAATTAAAAATTTAAGCATTTTCCTAAGGGGCAAAGCAAAGGGGATCAATTCACCATGGCCTACAAATGGAAGTATTTGTAGAAATATTTGTTGACATTGATGGCTTGTAGAGTAACTTTCTTGGGGTAAGGCAACCTAATTGTAATGGCAACCTAATTTCACTATTTAGTGTACATTATTGTAGCTTAAAATAAATCCTAGAAGGATATAGCAAACACGAAGGGCCTCCTTCCATGTGCAATCACYGATGTTCAATTAGATGGGCGTCTTTTTGTTCTGGAACTCCCATTCAATCAATCATTGGTGGRCCTCACCGGAAACTAATTGCACATGGAAGCCCACCCTAAGCATCCTATGGACGTCAAATAATCCCTCTAACTTATCATGTCTATGTAAGACAAAAGTGGCAATAGTTTGAACTCCAGTATATTGTCTTAGAATTTTTTAAGCAAATGATTCACATGATAACCCAAAGATTGATTTCAATAGTGACCAACCCATCTTTCTAGGGTTAAGTAAACCCTTAAAGAATGCGGTCCCCCATTACCAAGGTAGTCACCAAAGTAGTGCTTCAATTGTTGAACCAATAGGTGCATTCTTGTTTCTATAAGCAACAATGAAATCATTCATAGGGCTTGGGGAGGGGGGGGAGGGGGGGCGAGGACTGTCAAAAAACGTAGGAACTACGTGCAATTATACATTGGGTCTAATACGTTCATTCTATATAAAATTTGTAAACAAATTACATGTATTATAGGGTGCTATAAAAGAGTGAAAATGATTGTATGTAATGTAGGGTTAGGTATAATATCATAGAATTATGTGAACAATATATGTAAAATAGCACACAAAAAGAAATATTGAATAAAAGAAAGGGGTATAAGGTAGCAACACCCATAACCGTCACTATACCCATAAGTGTCACTAGAGTTCCCTTAAATTGTCTCCAAAGGTACCTTGTCATGCTTAATTGTGATTGGTGGCCTCTGATTTTTTTAGATTTTGGTGCTAGAATCAAGGCAGATTTACTAGAGTGTGGTTTAGGGTGCCCTAGGAAGGTCTACTTTGAAAATTCACAGAAATTAGATGCCTTATCCAAAAATTCTATTTTTTTTTTTGAAAATTCATGATTTTCAATTGCTAATCTAAAAAAAATATTTTCTGTAGACAAAGGTGCCTCCAACTTTGCTGAATTGCTTATTTTGAGGGTTATGGGTGTTGCTACCTTAGGTTATAGAGGCTCTGAATTATGAATGGAGATGAGAAATTTGCTTTTCTATTTTGGACACATTCTGGACAAAGTACTCTAACAAACGGCCTCAACTTCATTACGGGGTAAGTATCTGATGTAAAATATSCAAAGTTTTGTATCCAATTGTGGTTGTTATTTCGCTTCTAACATCTATAAGGAGTCCTTGTATTTGCTTGCCTAAACCCTGTTGCCTTTGTTTGCCACTAGTTTCCTCCCTTCTTCTACTCTACATGTCATTGAAGCATGGTTTGGAGTTTGTCATTGTTAAACAACTAAATTATACACTGAAATATCTAGTTTGTTGATGGTGTTTGTAATTTCTTGAAAAGCCRGTGACTACTTGGTCCAATTATTTGTTGTTCAGTATTGTAAATCTATATTCTCCTAAATTGTTTATTGGGAACATGTTGAATGTGTTTGCTGAAATTTTAGACTCTCGTCTATGAATGAGGTGGATGTGCCAAAAAAATTTGATATCAGTAAAACATGATACTATTAAATGAATCCCTCAATGAAATATAAATACCAGTAGGGTGCTCCAACATTTTGCTTTTTTTATAAAAAAAAGCATGCTTTATAATTCATTCCACAAGGTAAATAGTCTCCTACTAAATAGGACRTTATTGCAGATTTGCAGGTGTGTGCAAATTCTACAAGGAAGTGTCCCTCCCGTCATAGGAATGTTTYGGTCATGAACATCCTTYAAGGATCAATCCTTGAAATGACAAGACATATGTCTAATGTACTTTGCAAAAAATGATCCAATTGATGGACCATAAGAACATTCAWTATTTAGGTACTAATTTCAAAAGTCATCCATTGCGTTGGCCACTTTTGGGGTGTTATAGCATTACAAAGTTAACCCCATAAAGATACTAAACACACAAAAAGTCCAATGGAAGACTTCACCGTTAACTATGTAAACAAAAAAATGTATTCCTATTGGTTCAATAATTGGAGTACTTTGGTGACTACCTTGGTCATAAAGGGCTACATTTTTCTACAGTTAACCCGTAAAGGATCAACGTGCGTTTTTTAGCTACAAGCAATTTTTGGGAGGTATGTGTGACTAGAGATTTCAATATTTTTGGCCCAAATTTTAACAGAAGGTGGAGACGAGGAATATCTTTCATGTGCACTAAATTTCATGACATTTGGAAACATGAGTAAAAAGTTATCACTTAATATGTTACTTTTTTTCTCAAATGGACAATTTGGTCAGATTAAAAAAAATCACTTTTTTTCAGAAAAAGAAATTTTAGAATTGGTTTTCTAGAGTTATAGAAATGGTATCACTACACTATCATTCTATAGTTTAATTCTCCCTCTCAAAATTTTACATTGAAAACACCCAACCAATTGCGTGATCCTCGTTCTCAATTTTAGAAAAATACCGAGAAAAATACATTTTTATAGTCCATCCATAAGACAAATTTTTACCTATTTAGATAAATATGACAAAATGCTTGTACACTATAATTTCAAAAATCTCAAGATACATCGTATAATTGAATTTTGGATCTTGGTGCGCTAGGATACAAATTCTATGACCAATTTTCTATACTTTACATGTACAATGGGCATTCTAATGCACATTGACAAAAAATTCAATTTCCACAATACTTTCTAATATGTTTTGAGAGTAATTATCACAAAATTAAAAAGACCATAATATATATATATATATAATGCCTCTTAGATCTTGAATTTTGAACTTCTCATTTAATATTAATTCAACCAAATAATGACAATACTTTGATGGTGAATAAAGTACAATTTTATATTTTATATTTTATATTTGGGGTGTTTTTAAATGTCGCTTAAAGATCTTCACAAAAAATACTAATTCAAAATTGAAATCATCTAAATATTTTATTTAGAAAGATGTAGTTAATCAAGACAAAAATTGTAGTATATAATTTTTTTTAATGTCCATAGATAGAAATAATTACATAACTATCCTTAGGAAATAATTTAAGCTCAAATTTATAAATAAAATCTACTTTTATTTGGTTCTTTTTTAATTTTGGAGTGCACTTGTCAATAGAGACAATGCACAATTTTTGCACTTCACATTTCAATAATAAGGAATTAGAACTGTRGATCTTAAATTTAGAGTAGAATAGGTTAGCATACTGTATTTATCATGTTTTCAAATTGATAACATATCAAAATCCTCAAATATTGTAGAGATGTTGAATTTTGAAATTAAGAAGTACACTATAAGAAACCCTTGTTTGTGGGGGACCAAAGAACATGATATTTTCTCAAGAGTTCATATGGTGAAGTATTGACATTTGACTTTTGATTGTTTCAGTGGTAAAAAAGTTTATGGATTTTGTTTTTTCGTCCTTGCTTTCTATACAGAGACACTTGTGGATTGAAATTTCTTTTATACCTTGAATTAAGAGCTCAATTTTGTTGAAACATTCTTTAAGTAGACTATCTACTTTATAACTTCACCATGATGAGTTCAAACTCTTATGAAATGGCATTGTGCCTAGAGGGGAAGAAGGAAAGATGTTTTTTTTGTGCAAGTACTTGATAAAGCATTTTTCAAGCCAAGGGATGTCATATAAGACTACAATACCTCAACAAGTATTGTTAATTCTTTGGAATTTAAAATTGATTTTATGTTCTTGTTGTACATGAGAATTAGTTTGATATAAATCAGTTTTGAAGAAGCACATTGGGACACACATCTTGGTTGCAACTTGGAACTCCATCTTGTGATTTTTGGGTCTAATCGAACTTATCATCTTCAAAGGTATTTTGGAGCTACTAATTAAGAGAAAAATTGATTTAGGTTGATGGCAAGAATGCAAAATGTTATGTTGTCATTGAGTTTGAGGACAACAATAAAGATAGGTCGGTTCCAATGATTGAACATAGTAGCATCTATACATAAGTCCGAGCTTCAAGCATCTTCACTTTTTGTCATTCCACCTAAACCATGCATTAATAATGGATATTCAAAAATCCAATTCTTATTCATTGTTGTAGAGAAGATGTCATAGTGCTCCATCACTTGCATACAACAATGACTCATCTTGAATCAACTATTCCACATTTAGATAACCTAGGAGCTCTAAAATTTTACTGTGCTAAATTGAAGTAGTTGCAGCCTCATAGGCCAAAAAATTGTCAAGAATTCTCAGAGGATTGCTAGTTTGATATAACATAGGCGCTGGCATAGGCATTCACAAATTATTAGATGAGGAGGCTCAACAAGGCACTAAAGAAGCCAATGGTTTTTCAAATAGAAAATTCAATGGCTTTGGCACTTGTGTCATAGGATTGAATTTCAAGCCCTCTTAGAAAATGATTTGGCAATATTTGCACTAATTAATGTCATGGAGTTCCTTCCATTATTTGTGATTTGAATTTTTTTTGTTTTCACCATGTTGGCAGATGGAATAGCCAATTAGACATGATTTTAGCTTCATTGGATAGTTGGATGACTTGCATCACTACTGGTAATTGAGTTCCATTTCAAATGTCAGCAAGTGAAGTTTTGAAAGTCTTGTTGTGACGTTGTAAGATGCCTACTTTGTAGAATGGCTTGGCAAGCCGTGATGAAGAATAAATACAAGAAGAATTTGTGCAATTACCACCCACATACTACTAACTTGAAGTGGTCAAATCTAACATGATTTTGTGCTTGTTGGTTCCAAGCTAGCTAATTCCAACAATTAGACATCTCAAGATTGGGTACAAAGTGGTTTCAAGTTTCATATTGTTCTTGTTAATTAGCTCAAGTTTATGGTAGTCTAAACACAAAAGTCTTATATTGTACAAAAGCTTGCAAACCTTAATCTTGAATTGAAATTTATTCTACTACAAATTGGACAGCTTTTATTGTATACACAAATATTCTTGGTATTTGAGTCTATTGATGTTTATCTAATAATGGTTTTATGTAGATCCTTTGATTGAGGTTACCCTTTTATCATTCACACAATATTCCAAATCAATGTATCAATATGGTTTACAAAAACTTAAAAAAAAGAGGTACGCAAATATGGCTAAAACCCAAAAAATATAATAGAAACTATTTCTAAATCAATGGTTATAGATGTTGCATTTGTTCAATCTTTTGTAAATATTCTAAATTCTTATAATTCAACGTTTATGTTTTTTTCGTGTATGCCTAGAAAAACTAAACTTCAAATGGCATTTATACCTACAAATTTTTAGAACTATATATAGGATTAAAGTTCTCATGTGATAAAATGTCATCTCCTGCATAGAATGATAAATACTTATGTAGGAATAAAATTAGAGATTCACTTGTATCAATATCAAATTTGTATTGAACAATGAAATTTGTTCAATGTGGATTGAATCAAAGTTCAACCAAAGTTTATGAACAAGAGCTCTTAAGACATCAAGACTCTAGATGGCCATATAAATCTCCAAGCATTAGCTACAGTAGAATCATTCAAAACCGATTGTATTAGAAACAAATGTTTGCCTCAATAAATTTAGATGATAAGTAATTAGGGGTTTTCACACGGCTTCTACAACAAGCAAAGTTTATAAGAAATGAGAAGTTGGTGAGAATAAAGAGGAGCCAAATCTCGGAGAATGGGACCTCTCCAAGCCAGAGAGACATACAGAGAGCACCACATTCCTAATCTTTGAGAATTGGGAATGGGGTGAAAAGAGGCATGACTACCCTAAATGTGCAACAAAAAAGATACCATACCCTTGGGTCCCATTCATTAGGCCCTACATGAAATAATTTATGTCCACAGATATTTTTATTTAGTACATGCTATTTTTTTTCCTATCAAATTTCAATTTTCATGAAATTTATTAATTCAATGTGACTTTTGATCCTAAACTTTGTTTTTTTTAAACGTTATTGAAACTTTCATTGTTAAAATTTTTTGACATTTATATTGCACAAGATGATTACGTTCTCTTTGTTTTTGCAATTTGTGGTGATTCCTTTTGATGGACAATGCTATAATTTGTATGTAGGAATGTTGTTTACAAAAATCTTGAATTTTTATAAATTTAGATTGTTTCCACAGATGTTTTCTGAAGTGTTCAGTAGTGCCAACTTGAAATTTTTGAAATTTCCATCAGATGCCATATTTAATTATATTTTGAATCATATTTTAACAAATCTAATTCTAGCGTAGTGTATTGACTGAGATTAGGATACAAATTTGATTGAACTTGGACATCTTATAACTATTGCACACAATATTCAAATATCATTCTTGGACATCAATGAAGTTTAGCTACAATTTATAAACAAGTGATTTAAAAATCAAACCCATTGATGAACAATAACTGCCTTTAGACAATTTATTCAAGCTGGTGGTCCTCCCTCAACATGGAGATACCATATCAAGTTGTTATATCTAAAGGATTATTTGGTGTTCCTAGAGAACATATTTTTCTAAAATTACCAATGTGCAAGTATGTCAAATGGTTGACCAAGTCAAAATTCAATGACTTTAAGTTCAAAACTATATTTGCCAAAATGAGGTCATAGATTTTAAGAACACAAAAATTACAAAAAAACACAATGTCAGAGAGCCTCATTTCAACCCCATTCCAACAATTTCCACTCCAAAAATGATAATATTTTGCTTGTTATCAAATTCTGAAGGAATTTAGAAATTTCCCTTTCAAAATTTATTAAAAAAGATTGGTGATAGTATTGGTGAATCCAACCATACAAATGGAATCAACAATACTTAGTTTACAACTTTTTTTTTGTATATCAATTCCAAAATATGCTTCCAAATAGCACTTTATAATGATTTTTTTCAAATCGTCAATCTTGTAAATGAATCAGGACGTTTAGGGGTTAAATCAGCCCTTAGCAAGCACTTGTACAGTACAGTCCACCATTGATATGAATGTGTTGGAACAACATGTCATAACACTGTTGTCAAATTCATTACCGTCGTAAGAACCTGCTCCCAATTGTGCAAACCTTACATCGAACCCCCAACCTGAGTGCATGACTGATGATCTCCAACAGTCCAAATTGAGAATTTCGTGCTAATCAACAGCTGCAACATTCCTGAGTCGATGATAACACAGACAATGCAAAGTCAACAAGAAAAATAATTGAGTAGATTTAAGTAAAGAATGATAGGACGATCAGGCTACAATTGAGAAATCACAAACAAAGCTTCTAACACGACTGCACAGAAAGGATTAGATGGCCTTTCCCAAGTACCCAACAGTAATGAGGCAAGGCTTCACCATTCTAAAAACGACACATAGTTCGCCCCAACAACCAAAGTTCCGGTAGTTGCAAGCAAGTCGGGAAGCTGTATTCCCCATGCGTCGTCAAAAGACCTTGGTGAAACTGAGAGACCTGCCACAGGAAGCATTCTAGAGTTATAAAGAAAGATAAGAGCATGTAATTCTTGCACGATTTATAACAGAGTGCGCTGAGAATGTCTGGCAGAAGCAAATCGGACAGTCAAATGTCAACTGGCACCTTTTCCATCGCTTTAATAAACATTTTCAAAGAATTGAGCATGTCGCTCTTCATCAATTCAACCGCTTTCTCACATTCGCTAGCCTCACGAGACGCTTCATCCGCAGCTTGATTTCCCTCTAGTAAGGCGTTCCTTGCATTTTTTTCGGCTCTCTCTGCATTTGCGGTGGCTTCCTTCCCATGTGCAACTGCTTTCTCGGCATTTGCGATGGCTTCCTTCCTCTTTGCTGCGGCTCTCTGTGCTTTTGCGGTGGCGACCTTTGCTTTTTCCATGGCTATCTCCTTTTTTCTCGCTTCCTCTCGCTCAGCTACGGCAATATCGCGCTTCATGGCAACTCTCTCTCCATTCTTTCTGGCAGTCTCCTGTTTTGCTTCGGCTTCCTTCTTAAAACCTAACAAGGGAGGTACGGTTCTGTGCACTTAGTAGAGGGAGCTCCGAAAAGAGGACCAATTCTAGCAAAACTCCCAGTATACGCCAACATGTTCCATTGTTATTCCCATAGCTGCAATTAAGCACACAAAGCAGATGTGGAAATTTGGGTTCAAAATGACCTTGGAAAAAATGAACTCGTAGGTTTAAGCARCAAAAGATATTTAAACTCATTGCAAATCTTCAAAATATGAGATATGGGAGGGAAACAACAAACATTCAGCGAAGAGGTAATAGCTGACCTCTTTTATTTTTCTGGAACTTCTTGACGTCGTAATTATTGTACAAGAAGAAGAGATTTTTCAATCCTTCACCACCTTCACTGCCAAAGGAAACTGCATGTCCATGTACACGGTAGCGAGCATTGCCAGTTCCGAGCGGGCTTGTAAGAATTGTCCGTTAAACGATTCCGCGCTTGAAAAACAGTTCACAAGGTTTCGTGAACACGAGTCCAAGTGYTTTCTAGCAGCCTCCAATCCCTCAAGAGTATCGTCATAGCACTGACTCACTGGCACTTCACGTCGGGGCGGCTCATAGTCGGTGAACCCGTTCATTTTGGAGGATGTCTGGGAAATCCTCGCACTGCTTCTGCAAATCCAGCTGCATCAAATCTTCATCAKCCCGCTTCACAATCGAGAATAATGCTTCAAAACAAAGCCTGACGAAGCAGAAATAATCGAAAGASGATCCCAGAAAAGCAACTGCAACAGACCAAGCGCACGGAGAAGGATACAAGAGTAGAGCACGTGTTTCACTATATAGAGCCGACTTCGCCTACTAGTGGCTCTCCAACTTGCCGAATTCCGAACAATAGGTGATTATGGAGATACAGTAAGTTACCATATAAAATACTCCGTACCATATAATTTGATGAAGGGAGACAACTTACAATATAACTTGAATCTCCGGAAAGAAGATACTCGACAGCTATGAACGCTTCTWYATTTGGGATTACAGACTTATACTCCGACTTCCTCATMTTTGCGAATCTGCCTTCACTATTCATGCCGCGAATCTAATTCACGATTCATGCCAACAGTTCATCGACTTTGCTTAGGTTTGAGCGCGCACGTCAACTCTTCTGCACGGAAACTAAGGAAGTCTCACTGGTTCCTCTGTCCTCTCGCAACTATCATAGTAAGAAAACCTCAGTGGAACTGAAAGTATCCCTCGCCTTATCGTCAAAAAATCATGGAGCACTGTCAGAATTCGTCACCCGTATTCTGAAGGAATAATGCTTTGTCTTCGCGAATGTGCCTGCACCGACAGTCCAATTCTCTGAATCAAGCAAAACTTCGGGTGCTTTCCAGGATGAAATTTAAAACATTCAAAAACTGCCGCCCAAGAATCGGATACCGAAGAGGGGATATCTGATGACGATGAACTTCTTCACTGCAGAGGAGCAAAGTCAGAGCATCTTCACTCACCGAGTTGCCAAGATGCCTGTTGAAACATTAAAAACCTGCTGCACAACAACCAGACACCAAAGAGAGATGCTTTGTGTCATCGAAAAATGAACTTCTTGACTACAGCGGAGCAAAGTCAGTGCACCTTCAATCACCTAGTTGCATTGGAGGAYCCTATTGTTGTCACAGATCCCAGMCCCTCAACTGAGCAGCACGCCGGCGGAGACCATCACCGCAGTTCCTCTTAACAAAACACGTCTCRCCTGCTCATCCACAACCAACTCCAGCACGCCCCCTCGTTTCGACGCCTGGTACGCCACCAGCTTCTGCTTCCCAAGCTTTTCAGCCCACCACGGTGCCAGTGCGCAATGCGCCGTTCCACAAACAGAATCCTCATTGATGCCCAACACGGGAGCGAAGAAGCGCGAGACGAAGTCGAAAGGCGATCCCGGGGAGCCTCTCCCTGTGACTATCACCCCGCCTCGCATGCCGCAGGACGCGAGCTCCTCAAAACAAGGCTCTAGATTCGCAACTTCACTCGCGCTGGGAAGCTCAATGAGCAAGCGGTCCCACGCGGATTTGTGAGTGGAGATGGCCCTGCAGCCCTGGAGCGTGCGAGGAAAGAGGGTTGCAGTGTCCATGGCGATTGGCGCGCTCTCCAAGAATGGTAAGTTGAGCTCCACTTGACCCTGCCAGTTCTCTTCGCAAACCTTGTTTACTTTCAACGTGATAGATGATGTGTGGAAGATGACTTCGGAGCCGGAAACCAGATTCGATTGGAAAATGAGAAACGCAGATGCGAGAGTGGCGTGGCCGCAGAGGTCGACCTCTGCCATGGGCGTGAAGAACCGCACATTGAATTCAAGGGGTGAGCGCTTGACCAGAAAAGCTGTCATCGGGGCATTAAACTCCGCAGCCACGTTTTGCATCCACTCAGGGTTTGTGGCAASCGGGAGCAGACAAACAGCGGCAGGATTACCCTTGAAAGCTTCCGCTGTAAATGCATCAAGCAAGGCGTAGTCCACCAGATTCTCTACTAAAAGATCGTTTCCTTCACGACCTTGAAGAGTTTGCGAGATAGGGAACAAACATGGCGCCATAGCTATAAAACTCTTACAGACGTGAAAGTGCACAATTCCGACCTCACAAATTCCCTCTGTCCTCCGACACGCAACACGTCTCGCAGAAGCGCACTGCCAGCAAAGGACAAGCACGAATTCATCCCTCATCGAAAACTCTCGAGGAAAGTCCAGCGACCAGAGTGCAAACGCTAATACCCCACACTTCTCAAATCTCAAACTAGGAGCACACAATTGGATCACTAACTAAACTAAAGTTTTTGAAAGGAATCGACGACAAGAAATTGAGAAAACGTTACCTGTTACTCTGGACAAGAGCAGCTCGCGATGCAATGACAGCGTCCGAGCAGATCCCTTTACACAGGAGCTAGCAATCGAGTAAGGAACTAAACCTAGAACAATTTGAATGTTGTGACGATTTTCACTCGYKGCAAAATCAAAGACATCTTCCCACTGCAGCTGCTTCTCCTTCTTCGGATTGAAACGAAGTTGAAGTAACGGGATCGATCGGAGCAGATACAAGAAATCCCATATCCAGACGAGTGGGAGCCCAGATTCTCGGTAGGACTGCCCGAGTTGATAAACAAACAACATATTATGCAATAACTTCTGACTCATATTTCCAAATGTCATGAAATTTGTGCATGTGAAAGATATTCCTTGTTCTCACATTCTAGTAAAAATTTCAGCCTGAAATATGCAAATCTCTAGTCACATGTACCTGCCCAAAATTTCTATGTTGCCAAAAAACACATGTTGGTCTTTTAGGGGTTAAAGCGCCCATGCTCTAAAAGCAATCATCATACAGAGGTACATTTTGCTTTCTTCAATGTACCTTCAGTGTATATTTCAGGAGGTGGTCGCTTTTAGTGACCACTGCATTACAACTTCAAAAATTTGTAACCAACTCCTTGAAGGTCCAAAAAATATGAAACAACTTGGGTTAGATGCCAATTCCTTTTTTCTTTCTATAAAAATTTACTGAAAATTGTTTCAAGGAGTTTAGCTTCCTTGAAATTGCAATCAGCTCTTAAATGGTCACTTTAAGAGCAGCCTAACTTAACTGATCATTTAACCTTTAATCCTTGAACAATGAGGCGGACGTTTTGAGATTGATGAATGACAGAGAATCAAACTGTACAACACAAAAGTGCAACTATGCATATATGGAATTAGGAGTGGAAAGGGAAGATCTTCTACAATATTTTGACTTCCAATGAGTACTTTTGGATTTCTTTAAACCGGTAATTCCCGTGGTATCAAAATTGATGATTTCCGTGGTCACCAATCTATCCTTTAAGGGTTAAAGCACTCATTAGAAGGCAAAAAACTATCCCCTTTCCACAAAAAATTCCGAGGATGAATAGTCACACTTTTGTCCTATATAAAAAGATTCTTTGTCATCCATTAGACGCACAATGTTTGCCTCAATGTTTAAAGGTTAAGCTATTTTGGAGCAAATGGTGAGGCGTAAAAGCTAGATGAAATATTTGCCATTTAGGAAGACAAAAAGTACGGGGATTGAAAAAATTTCAAAATTTTACTCTCAAAATTGTTATTACTATGAATTTTGGAAGCCAAAAAGTACTTTGCACCCAAAAAACAACGTCTAAAGTCTTGCAATTCCAATCATTCAAGAACTACTTTTCCACTCACTTCTTCCGGACATGTGTCATAATCTTATTAGTTTCAATCTTGAAAAAGACAAAACAAAAACAAAAACCATCTCAAGCTTGTTTTCCACCCTATGGTTGGAAATAGCACACCCTACATGTTGGTTATTGGGCGTAGTTGGTAATTGGTACTTTTATTTTATACCTAAAACCAATGCGTTTCTAAAAAATACTCCTGCTATGCTATTGATGAGAATCTAGGATGGACTTGAAAAACACCTATTTATAGCACTTTGAATGCTTTTAATTTATTCATATGGTATCCAAAATAAGCATTTCAAGATAATTTAGACTTGTTTCCACTACCAATTTGTACAGTCAATTTGTGTAGATCTCTTTTTAGATSATAGTTTGATTAAAATGAATTGATAAGGGTCTGGATTTTAGTATTCCTGAGTTGGGCGCTCAGGGGATTAGAATTCTTAATGCGACCCTATCTAGGAAAGAAAAAAAATATTCCATGAAATATCTAATACTGTCAATAATGAGTTCAATAGGCTTAAATGGTTGATTTATGAGGAGAATATCTTATCTGTCAAGGCTATGGTTTTAAAGCATGAAATTGTATTATGTAATTGTATGTGGCATATCACACTTGGCATCTCAAAAAAGAAAATCAAATCAAGAATGGAATGTTGTTTCCTCTTTCAATGCGTGAGAAAAACTAAGGAGGGACAAAAAAGTGGCAAAGCAAAAACAACAATAAAAGATTCCAAAATTCTCAAAATGCAACTCTTCTTTGTGAGCATTTTGTGAAAATTTAGAATATCAATATTCATAATGAATTTGGAGGCTACATTGATTTGTCCTATTAGGATGAGGGATGAAACAAGTGTCACCTAAAAAATTAGCATCACTAGGAAAAAAATGAAAAATTGTAATATTTGGTTTAATATAAAATAATTTCAACCTACAATAATTCAATGTAATGCTCGATGTAATGTGAATTTGATAAATGAATGTGACATACATTATTAGAACAAATTAGTTCGCCTCAAATGTAGAATATTAAATGATTGAAGTTTATACTTGCTCTAGGATGCAACTTTTGATTCTTCTTATCATAACCCATTATCTAGCGACATTCTTCTTTGGAGGTAGGGAAAAATCTTCAACTCATGGGTTGCTTCTCAAAAGTTGTATTGATCTTGAATCATGAAAGTATTTATTCAAAGCCATTTTTTGGGTGTCAAAGAATGGAACAAGTTGCATAGATGCTTCTACCTCACCTAGTTTAGAAAGTGGAGACATTTCATAGTTCAAAATAGGTCTAATCTTAAATATAGGCTATTGATTTTTCAACTTTGAAAATTTATAAAATATTACTAAAGTCTCGGAATTTTTTGAGTTACAATTCTCTTCAATTTGCTAGTAGTAACCTCATCTGATTTATTTGGTCCATTTGACCTTCAAAGCCATATAACTTAGAAAAAAATGTCAATTTTTAGGTGCAATATCTTATTCTATTGTGTAATTGCAATCAGAAGCAATGGAGAAGGGATGAATATGTTAGAATCACCCATTCCTAGCTAGGATTCTATACCCAACTTGTAAAGTGCAACCATTTTCAACCAAGGTATGAGTGTTTTTTTACTAAAATGGAAAAAAACACCTTTAGAAGAGTTCAAAGGAAAGAGTGTACTACCTAGTGGTCCTAGCTTTCCAGGCAATGGAACTTTTCCATAATCCTACAAATTACTATATTTAGATAGAAACCAAGACTTCTAACAAACATGAAAAAACACCACAATAGTATCAATTTCATGATTCACTTTGCAATTAAACTATTTTATTTTTCCACACAATATACTTTGGGTTACAATTTTCTAGAAATGCATAGACATACAATCCATTGTACCATACTCATTCACATACAAATTGCACATACAACAAAAGGGCTCTATTTCATGCACATTGATGTTTTATGAATTGAAAGATAATCCTTTTGTTAGACATATTGTATATTGTACGTAAGATAGTATTTTAGTTAACAAAGTGTTGTGACTCTAGGAAATAACCTATAAATATGTAAAAAATATTTTATTATATATATTTATTCTTTACATCAAATTGTCTTTCTTTCTCAATTCTATCATGGTATTACAGCACCATATGCTATCTTTAGATCCTGTTGAAGAAGGATAATGACCAAATCGCAAATTATCCTATTAGTATAATAAGTTTGTTCCAAGGGAGATAGTCAAGCAGGGGATCTATGCTAGTAGAATTTAAGAATATATATCCAAAATCAAATACAACTATAATAACACTTAGACTACCAACTTAGGTTTGCAAATTTTACTTTTAGTTTCCTTCATTGTCATATCATACTTTGCAATTTAAAACTTCCTCTCATTTAACAATCGTATAAAAATGATACTCTTAGACAAGCAACGAGGTATAATGATTTATAGACACAATTTGGAATCCAAAATAAGACAACATACAGGCCTTATAATTTCAAATTATAACTCATAGCCACACTCAAAACAATTAACATCCATTATCCATCAGTTTAGGACACATCCAATCCGGTATAGTAATATTTTATATTTCCAAATTGGTGAATATATCACTGTTTACAGACTTAAATCTTTGTCACAACTACCAAATAGTTTCTTATTGCATTTTTGAATCTCTCATTCACTGCATATTATTTATTTTATTTTATTTTAATTATTTTTATCTATTTGGATTCACTCCAAAATCCACATTCTCATCTTTGTTACATACTTCTCAATCACTCTTAATTGGATTTTAGATTTTCTATTACAACATTTCAATTTAGGCTAAAACATCTTCTTTATTGCATTGATCTCCCTTCCAACCGGCATCAATCTCTCCGGCACTGCTAATCCTCTCTTAAAGCTCATGAATTCCTTATTTCTTAGACCTTCCCAACTAGGAAAATCATCACCTCCACTTCATACGCACCATCATCAACTGCACACAGCCACACACCAATCCGACTTGACGTGACAACATCTAGTCTCCCGCTGGCAAGTTTCGGCATCCAATCAGGACACACAAACATCCAAGCACCCAATTTGAAAACACAAAAACACACAACAAAAACAAATGCACAACACAACTAGGCTGAGATATGACTGGACTCACTCAATAAACGGTAAAATGAAATGAAAAAAAAAAAAAAATCAAATAAGACTCCAAAACCAGGTGGTTAGCAGTTTGAAAGAGACAACCTAACCAACATCTAATTACCGAATTGGAATTGCAAAGACAACTGCCATAATTCCACACAAAATTTCAAATTGGAATTAATTAACTAATACTGCCTATTGGACTTAAAACTCATCCACTAACAACCTGACCTGGCAAAATCAACACCCAATTAGGAATAGACTAAAAAACTTGGAGTCTAACTGAAAAGTTTGACCGTTCCAACTAGGAAATCATCCACCCAAATCAACACATACACATTCAACATTCATTCATCAACCAAAAACACACCAAATAGAATGCAATCAATCCATTAAAATACACAATCAAGACACAAAATTTAGAACCAGCAAGTCAAAAAGAATAGAAGACACCTAAAAATCAGCCAAAAATTTACAACACAAAAAGCCTAATTGGTTATCTACAGATCCCTGTTGCAAAAAATGCAAGTGAGGATGTTTTTGATCTTTTAATATTTGAATCTAATAGAGCCAAAATTGAAATTATACTTCAATTGACAAATGTAGCTTTCAATAATGCATTTTTACAAGTACCTATAGATCCAATTTTAACTAAAGAGTAGGAATAATCTCTAGAATTTGCACAACATACATATTAGAAACACTTCTACAACTTACATCAAAGCAAACATTAATGAAGCCAATATTGAGTTTTTTCCTGAAGATTTCATTAAAGAATGTGAAATTCAAGCTATATTAAACAAACTATTCAAAATGTCGATCTACAAGATAGAGATTAGTCACGTCACTAGATTCGATGGATCATATTTCAATAAATGGAAATACAGACTAAAACTAATTTTCAAAGCAAAAAAATTATGGCCTATAGTGAGTGGAATACAATAGTTATCGGTGGCACCACCACCAACAAAAATTGTTGTTGGAACTTCGACTTTGTGTCTTTCATATGCAAAGAGCATAAATATGATCGAGGATCAAGATGTGTTAGCATTAATTATTATTAGCAATTGCCTTARAAATTCAATTGTTTTTCATATTCAATCCTGTAAAATATGTCATTTAGATTGGTCAAAATTGATCATYGTTTTTGAATCACAAGATATAGTGACAAAAATGCATTTGAAAAAAAAATTGAAAATTTGAAAACAACAGAAAGCATAAGTGTTGTAAAATGCATCCATAACTTCAGAATTCACTAAGTACAACTTCTAACAATTAGTTCTGTAACATTAGATGATAAAGCCATCATTCTCTTGGTGAGGAGTCTTTCTCAAAACTATCAATATATTCATTCGCTCTTTGCAAATGTAAGCTTGAATAAATTTGTAATCTTTAATAATAGAGTTAACTCAAGAAGAGTCTTTTATAAAAAATATGAGTTCAACTTTTAAAAGCACATTCATACTTTATGTTGGAAAGAAGTTTTTCAATTAAAGCAAGAAACCATATTTCAATAAAAAAATTTAGAAAATTTTAGATTCAAAAAGAAAATTTAGTAGCTATAAAGTATAAACCTTTTGAAAAGAAGAATCTTGGCATCTTGCAACTAATAAAAAACGTTTCTACAGCAAAATAAATTGGGCATTACATTAGAGATTGCAGAATTAGAATTTTTGCAAAAAAAAAAAAAAAAAAAAAATCTTGCTACAGCAAATAACAAAGTCTATATAGTAGCATTAGCACCTCAAGAAAAAAATTTATTCCACTTGGTATGTGGATTCTGGGGCAACCCAACATATGTGCCATCAAAGATAATAATTTGTAAACTACATAAAATTTATTATTTATATTTATTTATTATTATAATTTTGCATTGTGTTTTGTGATTATGGTTGAGTTGAAAATTGTGATTCATCATTGCGAGGATTTGCATCATTGTGAGAGTGGAAAGAGAATTTGGAATTTACTAAGAAAAAGTAGGTGTGGCTCAATGAAAGCACCTCGAGCATTACAATTTGACAACCAACCTACATCAACTTTAAAATCCTTGATTGGATTCAAGCTATTGTTGCAAGAAATTAGAGCGAAAGTGATGAACCAGTTAATGCAAGTAACAACAAAGGGGACGAAGCCACAATAAGGTAAGAAAAAACTCAATTTAAGAACTAGAGATTCAGATCACCACATTTTTACAAGGATTTGAGAGAGATTAGAGGTGCAATTTACCGACTGAGAATAATTAATTGATCATTCAATCATTACAACTTTTGAATACGAGAAACTCAAGATTTAGTTTGTAATTGATTGAGAAATTTGTAGTTGTACGAGCTACAACTTCTGGTTTGGTTTCATTGCCAATCCCCAAAATTTCAAAAGGACGTTAAAATTCAATCGATAGAGAGGTTGCAAAGATCTGGTTTATCAATTGAATAAAAGTTCAAAACAAATTTCAAGAAATTTGTCTAAATAAGTCAAAATTTGCAGGTATGGCAGTTAGTGCAATTGTTGTAGTCGTTGCAATCGCTGCAGTTATTGCAATCGTCTCAAATTGGAAGTAGTATTGATAACTGGAAAAGTAGGTACAACTGGTGTTGAAGAGAGTGAGGAGCAACGGCCCTCGACTCTCTTTTTATACTAGGCTAGAGGAAATTTTCGAAGTAAGGTCCTAGAGACCTTAAAAAGCACCCATGGGACCTTCCGGAAGCTCCCATAAGCTTCCGGAATCTAAAAAGGTCAAGCGGAACCTTTCGGAAGCTTATGGAAGCTTTCGGAAACAACTAGATTCGTATGAAACTTTCCGGAAGCTTGTGGAAGCTTGTGGAAGCTACTAGAACTATACGGAAGCTTGTGGAAGCTTCCGGAAACTAGTGGAAGGTTCTAGATACTAGTAGAAGGTTCTAGAACCTTCTAGAAGTTACTCAAAACTATTAACAACTAAACTATATGTTCTCTGGGAAAGCTCTAAAGAAGCTTCCCTATTGCAAGGCCGGCATAGGTCTTACGGGGAGTCCGTGTGGATGAAGTCTGGTATGGCACGTCCGTGACACTCAGTCACAGGGTTAAAATCATAATTTTAAAGTCCTATGCTTATTTATAGGGGTTGATTTGTCTGGTTTGGAGTATTACTTTCAATGTAATTTTTGAAAATTGCTTTCCACGGATTTTGGTTTTATTTTAGCATGGTTTTAAGTGTGATTTGAATGGTTATAGGGACTGAATTTTATATAGCCTGAGGTCCTTTGGTTGATATTTATGAAATTTAAATGTTTGATCTTGAGGTTTGCTTGGTTAGATAATTTGTAATTTCACTAATTTGTTCCAATATTTTGTATGTGAAATTTAGAAATTAATCAATGTTGATTGGGATAATTTGATCTAAAAATACAGGGAAAAAGATTAAGAAAAAAGACAAAAATATGGGTATTGACAGATTTATACATTTTGCATTAGTTTTGCTCATGGCAAGCACGTATTGGATCAAATGATCAATTCACCCAAATACCTAAAATAATAATAAAAAAAATTAAGTGTATTATTTATAAATTTTATCTTTTAATGATTAGTTCCTAGAGCAATTGTTGTATAAGACGATTTGATCAAACCTGAATATTTGACTAGACTATTTGACCTTCTTCTAGAATACTAGATATGTCTGGATTATCATACATTGTAACTATATTATAGCATTGGATTTGGACTGACATTTAGTGCATTTTGTTGAATTTATTTCTTGGAAAATCCCTCTAATATATATATAATAAGTACCTAAAATACAAATCAAGTAACTTTAGTCGTACAAACATTAAATTTATTGACTTTTACTAAGGATTTATTCCCTTATACTCGTATTTCCTAGATTTTGACAAGTAGATAAAATTTATATTCAGTTATAATGATCAACGATTAGTTTACCTAGTTGATGACTCTAAATTTTATATCAATCAAAGGTATAATGATGTTTATGTGAAATCATCCAATGGAAATGAAAAATTCATAATCACTTAAAGTTTTACATATTTCTGGTTCAGCAAAGAATTTGTTTCAGCAAAGCAATTTGACAAAGCAAGTGAAAAAATCTGTATAAAAGATAAAGTGTTTACTTTCATAAAGAAGATGAATTAAACAATAGCAACCTTAATCCAGATTTATATGAATTACGCGAGACTATTACATATAATAATTATGCTTTAGCAATTCTAACTATTACATCAGTTAATAAAGCTTATTTATGACATTTAAGATTAGACCTTACGAATCAGCAAAAACCAAGACAGAATTAAATTGTTTCAGAAGGTATTGAATTTTTTGATGAAAAACAAAGCACTTCATGTCAATCATGTAGAGAAGACAAACAACATAAGGAAAAATTTACTAAACTAGGTACAAGACAAGTTACTCAAAAATCTAAAGCAAACACATCACAAAATAAAGATATTGTGATCAGACCATGTAAGCCACCATACTGGTTCACTTTTGAGAAAATAGAAAATTTAAACAATATGTGCAAATTTATAAGTTCGGAAGTGTTAGTACTCCGGATTAAACTACAATTATCAATTAGAGAGTTTTCCATCATATAGGGATAAGAACTTGGGAAGAGTAATATGAAATTTAGAAAGTGCAAATAGGAAAAAATAGAGAGGAACTTCTAGGGAAAAAAACGGGAATTGAAACTAAAAAGACCTTAAGCAAAATTTGGAAAGTAACCCAATTAGGCAAACGATAAAATGATGGTAAAATGAAAGCCAAAATACTACTAAGTAGAAAATGAGATAAGAATTAAGTATGAAATCAAAAAAATACAAAATACAAAAATAAATCAAAAACAAAAGACTACAAGTAGAAAATGAAACTAGAAGTAAATTGGAAACCAAAACAAACCAAAAAAATAACAAATACAAAAAAGCACAAAAATAATTAGAAAGTTAGACCAAACGTTGGGACTGAAGATGACATTAGAAATCAATTAGAAACCAAAAAAATCACAAATACAAAAAACACACAACTAGTTAGTAGTGTTAAAAACAAGACTATGCAACTAACATAGTGGTAGTCACTCTAAAATGGTGTAAAAACACTAAACTAGTGAAATTTCAGAGTTTTAAGGGAGTTTACATTAATTTAGAGGGGTTTTGCACTACTTTAGTGTTAGATGAATGTAGAAATGAAGATCATGGATATGTGAATCTTAGGGTTTGGCTCTCTCAACTCTCTTTTTTTTGCTCTTTTTTTTTTTTTTTTTTTGGGTGTGTAGGCGGAAGAAGGTCGTGAAAAGTGACAAGAAAACACTAGAACAAGGATTGCAAGAATTTAGACTAGGATGATAGATAATTTGTCGAGTAGGTTTTCACCTTGTGAGGGAGAAAAGGGGTGAAAAATGGAGGTTGTTTAGGTCAAACGAAAAAAGTTTGAGAAAGAAGGTGTTGCCGCTACAATGTGGAAGTGCAACTTCGACGAGCGATTCCAAGAGCATGGAAGCTTGGATGGAGCGCCTTAAAGTTAGCTCTCCGAGAAGCTATGACTCGCCCTATTTAAAGCAAGGACGAGGTCGGAGCGACTGAATTTGTGGAAAGAGGGTTGCTGCCGCCACGATTGGGAGCAGCGACTTCGGCAAGCAACGAGAGGAGCATGGCATCGTCAATGAAGCTAATTTTTGGAGGGAAGATGCGCCTTCAAGTTAGCTTCCAAACAAGACCATTCTTACCTAATTTGGAGTGGAGATGAGGTGTTGATAGCTGTTTTGGTGAAGGGGTGTCTGCTGGCCTTAGGAGAAGGCCAATTGTGAGGTTTTAATGAAGTGTTTCACACTAGTCATTGTAAGATTGCAATTTTGATTGCATATGGTTATGGAAAGAGATCTTKAATGCAATGATGGTCAAAGTAGATGCTTGAGGATGATTGAATTTGCATGCAAGTCTAATTCTTAGGGTTTAGTGAAAATTAGATGTTTGTGTTAGCATTGTGTGCTGAAATTGTTAATTAGGGCTCAATTTGGACCATTTAGGCCTCTAAAGGCATATTTGGGTGTGATTTTGACTCAAGAAGTTGCCCTTAGTATTGGAAGGTTTAATTAAGAGATTGAGGTAGTTTAGGGCTTGTTTTTCAGGGATTTAGGGGGTTGATCCTCTTCCACTTGAGGTCAATTCATGAAAATGCACCTAAAAAATTGAAGGAGTCCATTGCTTGGAGGCATTTTAGGTTCAAGGTCCCATACACTCCACACCGGCCAACTCTAGGGGGGATTTTTGCCACATGTGGTGAAAATCTCTCACAGACCAAGGTGGTGAATAATACCTCAATGAATTCAATACCATTTGCCAAGAACAAGGCATCAAAAAGAAGACAACCACAACCTATGCATCATAACAAAATGGTGTGTCAGAATGCAAAAATAGAACATTAATGAAAGCAATGATTTTTATGTTATCTTATGTAAAATTTTCAAAAATATTTTGGGGAGAAGCACTTCACATAGCAAATTATCTACAAAATCGAAAGCCTCCCAAGGCAATACCACCATATTYTACATCCTTTGAATTGTGATATGATAGATAACTTAATTTATCTTATTTAAGAATATTTAGATGTACAACCCACATTTTTATTCCTAGAGAGCAAAGATGAAAATTAGACTCACATTTTCTTAACCTATAAAGAAGAAGCTAAGGCTTTTCATTTGATGAATATACAAACCAAAAAATCTAATAATATCTAGACATGTTATATTTGATGAAGTTTTATTAAAATTCTTGAAAGACATCCATGATCCATCGCAAAAAGACAATGAAACAAACATTTAAATAAATCATGTATAATTCAAACCATGATTTTTTCTAAAAATTCATCAAAACAATTTTCCTTAAATTCAAGTGTTACCATAGCCTTTTGTTCAAACACAATTATAACAAAAATCTTTTATACAACAAAGTATATTAAGTCCACCAAGCCTATCATTATCCAGACCATCACATCTTTAATCAGACCTATAAAAAAGATAAAACTCATTAAAAAATTACTTGAATCCATTGTCAAGCAAGCGTCCACAAAGAAGTCCAATTTTAACAAGCATCAAGCTAATGTTGTACATATCCTCTTGAAATCCTCCTCAAACTATGTAAGAAGCCTTATCAAAGTTAGATTCTCACTGATGACAACAAATCATTCAAGTTGAATTTGATTCTTTAAAAAAAAATAAAACTTTGAATTTTAAACAATTGCCACCAAATCAAAAACCTATTAGTTCAAAATGAATTTTCAAGATAAAAACTAAAGTTGATGAAACTTTAGACAAGTATAAAGCATATTTAGTGACTTCATACAAATTTAAAATATTGATTACATGAAGATATTTTCACTTATGGTTAAACTTAATTTTATAAAAGTATTATTAACCCTTGCCATTCAATGTAATCTTGAAATCCATCAATAATTAAAATCTATGGATAATAACAAGGAATAATTGTTTAAGAGGTATGGCTACTCACAACTTTATTTCCGTAATAAGCAATACTTTAAAAATTCATAATTTTGAAACTTATTCGGATTTGGCTAAAATAATATGTAATTTAATGGACAATGACATCCGGACAAAAGCTAAATGAGGTGAGAGTAAAGGATTTTCCATATTGATAACCATGACATCTGTTTGCAATTGCTAGACTGTATAAGGAAGGACACGTTAGAGATATTGAAAGATTTTTGTTAGGAACTGTTTCGGATCCTGAAATATTTGCAAACGTCAAAGAAGCACCATCTACAAGGTTAGAAGTTTTTTCTGCTTCAAACAAAAGACCAAGGTTGCTTCAACACATTTTTGGATTTAAGATTTGAATTTTGAATTTTCAAGATTTTGGCCTTGAATGTATGATAAAAGTGCTACGATTAGTGGTAAACAAATTGTTGTTGTTATTCCAATTGCCTAGCTTAGAATTCAACATTTAACGTATCCAAAGTAGGACATAAATAATTCAAAGGTGCAAAGTCGACATGCAGATTGAAGATTATAAATTTCTACAAAGCTGACCTTCATAAAGAATAAGACTTTTTATGCACATAATTTTAGATCATGGTCAATTCAAAGTTCAAACATTAAATTAATGATTGAATATCATGAATTTGGCCTTTATCATGATTCTTGATTCTTGATTGTGATGTTTGTAATAGTGAATTAAAAAATTTTAGTGAATGCAATGTGGCTTGTATTTTTTGGAGGATTGAATCATTGTTTTTCTTGGAAAAAAAAGTAGCCATGCTTCCTAGGGAAAATCTAAATTACAAGCATATATAGAAATAGATAAATAGGGTGTTAAGATATTCAATGTGCATGGTTATATAGGGTATTAGAAATTCAATGTGCATGGACAAATAGTTGTTAGAATATTCAATTTGGTTTATATTTTTGCACAGCTTATATTGTTGTTTTTCATGGAAAGGGAAACAACCATATTTTGGGAGAAAATCCAATTAGAACATTACCTAATTGAATTGTATGGTGGAAAAATAATGTAAAATTTTAGAAATTTCAAGAAAATCATTTTTACAAGAAATCTAAATTTATATGGTGAAAAAGAAAAGTTGACCAAAAATTCTATTCATAGCATTATTTAAACTTTATTATTAAAAAATAGTCAATATTAAACAACTAGTCTTTGATCCTATCATATATTCATGTTATTTGTAAATTAATAAATATAATTTGTTGAAAGTGCTGTTCAATTTTTATAATTTTGTATTATTACAATTGACAATATATTGTTTCCTTAGGGCATCATCATGGCAAAGAAAAGAAAAGCTTTAACTTTATCTTCTTTTCGAATGTAACATTTGTCGTTACAAACCTCTTCTTAAAAACTCATCGAATATAACACAACAGAGAGCGGAGGAAAAGCATGAAAGATTCGTCAAACTTACAAATTCTCAAAGCATTTTGGAGAATTGGGGTATTATCTATGCTGAAGATGAAAAATACAGTTTGCACATTAGCACATAGTGTGACAAGGACATGGACATGAGTTTCCTAGCATTAAAAGAACGCTTCAAATTTCAACACAAAATTCAACTTAAAATTTTCAAAATTCCTATTTATGTAATTTCAAAGGTTTTCCATTTAACTTATGATTATTTTGTTTCATTACTATTTATTGCATCAAATGCTTTATTAAATGGAAAGAATCAAATTATCAAATATAAAGTCTATTTTTGTATTAAGGTTGATGTTTTAAATCCTTTACGTTAATTCCAATAGTTTTTGCAAGCTAGAATTTTTTTAATGAATCGTCTTATTTTGAAATTTTTTGGTACAAGGATGTCCAATCACAAAAACTCAATAGTCGCTTTAAAGCTCTCTTAGTGAAAGCACCAAATGTCGTGTAGAGAAAAACTTTCTTTAGAAATACTTAGCATATGTGACTGCGATTGGAGCAAATGAGATAAAAAATCGTGTTTAGTCTTCATATTTTCTTGTCTTCTAGTCTTGAAATAGGTTCCAGTTGGTCTATCTTGTGGTGGCTCTAAAAGTTCAAAGTTAGGGTAGGTGATAAGAAACAATGACCTCAGACGGATAAAATGGGACAGCTAGATTACAAGCTGAATCATCTGAATGATGGGCTCCTAAACTTCAAACCTACGGTGACTAACAAATGTACCTCATCAATAGGAATGATAAAAAGTACGACCATGTGACTGATCAATCTTACTCCGTTGCCACAAATACCAAACGAGACTAATACTAAAAAATCACATAGTCTACAACAATTTTTACAATTTAAAAAATTAAAAATAATAAGCCTTCAAAATMAGTTAGGATTCACAATAGAAAAACAATATGCATCTAAAGCAAGCTACAAATAAGAAGCCACAAGTTATAACACACGGGTCTTCAATCTTCTTATCTTCAAGTCTTCAAATCTTCAAAAAAAACTCAAATCTGTACTATATCTAACTATATTTTTCTTAAAATGATAAGGTAGCAAACCTTTCTATATTTCTTCACTCGTAACTTTTATAAATGTTTCTTTAAATCAAAAAAATAATAGCTTTCTGTAAAACTAACAAACTATATTATATATTCTATAAATTCATTTGAAGATGTTTATCCAAGCAAAACTTATACCCTTGCAAAATCTCAGATTTCAATAAAAAAAAGACAATAGGCTCTTTGTGATCCAACAACCTATACTTTTTTCTCAACAATTCCAATTATTTTAGGTGATAAGGTTTAGGAAATCTACAAAAAAAAATTCTTATGCTCTAAAATTTCAAAAAGAAAAAAAATCTTTATAAAACGACCATAAAAAGAATTAACTTTCAAATTTTCATTTTAAATTTCTTCATACATCAAACGATATGACCAATTAAACATTTAGTCTCCAAGCCCTTCACTCCTACACTAAAAGAAAACAATTCTCCAAATTTCCTACCAAACCCAACTAGAAAGGAGGAAGAAGATGCTTACTTACCCCAAAAATTCCTAAAATCAGTCCATACCATAGCCACATGGGCACTTCTAATCTAATTGATCATCTTCTTTAGCCATACTAACACCTTATCCACTCCTTTATCCATCCTCAAAGCCTCCAAATTATTTTTATTCTTATTTCTTTTATTATCAAATACATCTAAATACTTTCAAAAATACTTCTAAGTACAAAACTAAAATAATTATAATTTAATATATGTCTATTAGATGTAAAAACTAAGATTCCAAAAGAGAATATTATTCCATTGCAGGAACTTGAGAATGCATTTAAATATGGTTGTAGCATAATCCGTACGATCTTCCTTGATTAAAGGATTGAGTGATTGACTGGCCCTTCTAACCACTGCTATTAACCACAACTTCCTTTGATAGGCTTTGACATGCAGTAATATTGATTGTCTTTTAACCCTCCAAAACTTCCTTCAAATGTCACTTCTCGATAATTAGGCTCAACTCATCTAATTTGTACCAGTATCACAAATACTTGGGCTTTCTGCTGAAGGTTACCGCGCCATCGCTTCTGTACACAAAATTATATTAGTAGTCGAGAAGGTCCAACTTTTTCTTGTGGATGTTTATGCTGTATAACAAGACCAACAATAGAAAAAGTTTATCCAGTAGCTGAAATAATGAAAACTCAAATTCTGAATCCAATTAGGTATATTTTTTTTAAAACTTAGAAAAAACCTTCCAATTTGACATACTAAAAATTGAACGTTAAACTTGTGAACAGATTCTATAAACTCAAAGATATACTTTAAAGTTGTGAAACTTATCTAAGAGCTTTGTCCTTTAAACAGTTTCTTTAACAACAACTTCACCTTGAAGCTACTAGAAAAGTCATGAAGAAGTTTGCCCTCAGATCATATAATCTATTCAAATTATAAAAGAAACATACATTTATACTATGTATGTATTTACATCACGACAACACTTCGAAAAATTGGCGCCTGCACCTTGTATTCCGTCAGCGCCGATGTAATCATCCATCCACGCCTCAACCAACTTCCGTCCGCGCTCAACATCTGTGTTGACAACCAAATGCTGACAAAGTAAATCCACATCAAATTTTTTTACCTTTCCAAAAATCTAATTATGTATTAATCACATTGGACGGATAAAACCTCTATTAAACGGAAAAATTCAACAAGTAAACAGGCAAGCAAATTGTCCAATATGACAGCCTCGGTTGAAATGAAACTTTAAAATGAATTGGTTTTAAAACAAAATTCCTACAAACAATATGTTGAATAGGTTTTATTGAACTTCAACTACTTTTATTCATATTACTAAAATCACAAGTTATTTTATAATATCACATATTAACACTAGGTGATATTATAGAAATTTGTTGGGCGTTAATGATATTACAAAAGACGACAAGGTGTTATTACAGAGATGTGATTCAAAACACTTACTTTGCCTACAAATTTCAAACATTTGCACAATTTTGTAAATGTTTGTGAATCTTTGAGCTTCAAATGTTCTTGTGACACTATTACTTGATTACTTGAATTGAAATATTTGATACATTAAAGCGTTTTTTTGCAAATTGCATTCATTGTCTAAGTTTGTGCAAATTTCAACTCTTTTGCAAATTTTTGGTCACCGTTGTTTGTGAGGCAAGAACTTTACCAAGTGAAGGTGGTGTGCAAGTATTAGAATGAATTCAAGAATGTCTTCAAAGTACACAACTTTGTTTACAATTGTTTTATTAAAATTTGGCTTCAAGAATGAATTGTTGATTCGACATTGAGCTTTGTTTCAACTCATTTCAACAATTTGGAGGTAATTTGAGTCTTAATCTATTAATTTAATCTATTTAAAGTTCAAACTTCATACAATTTCAAGTTGAAATGAAGAAATTTAAGAGAAACCTCTGTAATATTACGTTTTTAACTGAGTAATATTACAGGATTTCAATGGAGGTCAATCTTGACAGATGATATTATGAAAGATTGACAAAGTGGTATTAAAGAGGTATCAGATGTAGTGCTTTTTTAAGCTATAAATTTCAATGTTTTTCAAGAATTTCGTGCTTTTAGATTATTTTCCATCTATTCGAAGCCTGATTGAAAAAAAAACAACTTAATTTAACCCTACTACAAGCAATTTCATCAATTTGAGTCAAATTGCAAACATTTGACCTAATTTTCATAGTTTTACTTGAATAGAGTCTAATTTGAACATTTTAAGTATTTTTTGATGATTAATTTTTTCAAATTTGACCTAACTTCAATAACTTGGCCTAATTTGACTGAAATTCAAAATAATTTTGCTTACTTTGATCTAATTTGATTCAAATTTGAAGTATTTTTTACTTAATTTGATTTAATTTGACCTAATTTGACCTATTTTAGTCTAATTTAACCTAAATTGAAATAATTTTGTTTAATTCAACCTGGTTTGGTTCAAATAATTTGGTCTAATTGGACCTCATTATAGAAATTTAACCTAATTTGTTCTAATTTGTTCTAATTTGATCTAATGTAACTTAATTTGAACAAATTGATAAAAAATAATTTAACTTACTTTAAGCCATTAAAAAATTTGAAATAATGTAATCTAATTTGACCTTATTTTTGCAATTAGCTTTAAATTTCAAAATATTTTTGTTAGACTAAAAGAGTGTAGGCAAATTTGACCTAATTAAAGCAATTTGAGTTTGTTTATTATAATCTAAGTTTATTGTCCAAATTTTTTTTACAATACAAAGATTAATGGTTGATTAATAAATGATGGTTGATATTTTTTATAGAGATTTATTAAGAGATTGGAGCATTGAAGCATTAGAAAATTGGAGCATTATCTTGCAATAAATTATTTAGGTAAAGATTTTAATCCTCTTGTGGGTTGTGTAGTGTAAACGGGCATTTTTTGTTTGCATGTCCAAGTATTTTTATTTCAGTATTGCTAGGAGGGAGCTTGGTGTGTTTCATGATAGGCACTTTTAAATTTTAGATGTTTTTGTTGAGAATGAAGTCGAATTGATCACCGGCAACATTCTCTTATGTCGTTGAGCTTGTGTTTGTAGAAAGTGATGATCTCTACAAAGCATAGTTGAATTGTTGCAGGTTGACTTACAAGTTGCTTTCTTTCCTTGTTCATCACGTATTTTATGGTCCAACCTTTTGTATTCACAAGAATTAATTAAGAAAAATTGTAAACCCTTTGTTTTAAAAGTTTTGTAGCGAAAAGTAAAAGGAGAAGGGTGATTCCACCTTCTTAAAACCTAAACAAAGTTTAGGCTAGGCATTTTCCTCTTACTAGGTGCACACATTTAGGTATGGCAAGGCTTTCTTTGTAAATTAATTTGAACTTATTGATTCATTTAAAAAAGACTAAATATTTGATTGATGTATTTTTCTTTAAGATTGATTATTAAATTCATCAACTTGTAGTACTTTTTCTTAATCTCGACAAACCTTACCATTCTTTAATCAATAAATCAAATTTTTAAATTTTTTTTAAGTTTAGAATTTACGATAGGTAACTGTTATCCTCTACTATGCTTAGAATTAGAATTTTCCATATTTCTTAAACCATGGCTCTTGCTTTGACTACAATTGATGATTTTGTAGATGTCAATGTTTAGGATGTTAGATCTATGTGCATCCAATGCCCACAATGTTTAGCATTTCGTTTTATAAAAGAAAAATGTATTATTTGTTGTTATAATGATAAAACTGCCATTGAATAYGTTACTCACCCAATTGTCCATCCAATGCTCAATAAACTTTTTATGAGCATGATACCTAATTCTCGTGAGTTCCTTAAATTCATTCAAAAATATAATCAAGCTTTTGCAATTACAAGTATGCGTAGTAAATTTCAATCTAACTAAGCTAAAAAAAGAGGGGTATATACTTTTCGTGTAAATGGAGAATTATGTCATCATATTGGAAGTTTAGAGCCTGAATCACAAGATGGTGCTAAATTTTCATAAATTTATTTCTTGGATGATAGTTTGTAAACAAATCGTCGCATGGAGATTTTTGATGATCTTCATCGCGAAACCATTAGTATCATCCAAGAAATTTTAAGATCCATAAATGCTTTGATTCAAGGTTTCAAATCTTCACGTAATGTTCTTTTAAGAAGATACAATGTGGGCACTCCTAGAAAATGTTGTCCAAATCAACAAAAAATGAACAATTTTTTGTTAATTTAGGCACCATATCAACTGTTTTCACAAGCTTTTGTTGATTTGGTACAAGGTAGCAAAATGATTATCATTTTTTGTTAATTTTGGTAGTACAACGTCCAAATCAACAAAACACTTACTACACTTCTTTGTTTATTTAGACTTACAAAACTTTTAAACAAGTTTTTGTCATTTGGGTAATGTTTAAATTCCTATGGTTCAATTCTATGTAAAATTTTCATTAAATTTTTAACTTAATCATTCACAATTCTGTGTTTTTGGAACTCAGCAGACTTTGGTGACCATTTGGGCAAAGTAAAATACATTTTTGAACTAAAAAAAGTTAGTAAATTAAGCTAAATTTCACCTCCGAAAATCCATTTGAGAATTGAAGTCTCCAATCAAAAGTTATGAGCAAAATCTAGAGCGGGGTTGAAATGAACTTTTTTGTTGACATTTTTAAGCACCTTCTCTGAATTTTGTCCATAACTTTTAATAGAAGACTTCAAATCTCAAATGAATTTTTGGAGGTAAAAGTTAGCTTGATTTTCTAATTTTTCTCAGTTCAAAGTTTTTCAAAAAACGCATTTTACTTTGTCCAAAACGGCCACCAAAGTCTACTGTTTTTACAAAACAAAAGAATAAATATGCAATAACAATATAAATTTAATACATATTCCAAACGTGTCATGGACATTACCAAGTGGCTTACTGGTGAGGAGCTCTAGACCTCAGCCTTGAGGTCCGAGGTTCGAATCCTCATGGCGGTGGCCTGCCTACGCGGTGGCCTGCCATTTTTTTTTTAAAAATAATTATTATAAAAAGCAAAAATAATAAAAATTAGACCAAATCAATAAAAAAATCAACAATTTTTTGTTGAACAATGTCCAAGTCAACTCGACCTTTTGAACAAAAAAAATCAACACTTTCTTGTAAAATTTTTATTAATTTGGACACAAATTTTCTAGTAGTGGGGACTTCGTATCTCCGGTGAGGTTCCCTCTGGTGAACATCCCCGTCGATACAATCGACCTATAGTTCTAGAAGTTTATGCTGTTGTTCTTGATGAACAAAATTTAGATTCCAATAGAGATATCATTATTTATCAACGTGGTGAAAATTTGTTACKGATTAAGGAAACCCTTCCAGCTTATGATGCTTTATCTTATCATTTATTGTTTCCAAATGGACGATGTGGGTGGTCAACGACTTTTAAAGCAAATATTAGAATAACTTTAAAGTCATTTGTCCAATATTGACTTCAAAAGCAACCTGAGTCAAATGTATCACATAAGACAAGAAGATTATCCCAGCAATATGTAGTAAATCAGTATCTATGTGTAGAATATGAAAACTTGCTTTTCATTAGACAATATCAAGCTGAACTTCGGGCGAAATGTTATCAAGGGATAGTAGATGCTTTACAAAAAGACAATGAAGCACGTATAGGACTTTTTTTTCCTTGCATACAGCCCTCCAGCCTCCATTTCTTCTATATTTGCATTCGTGGGGGAAATAGTCTACGTTGACTAAGAATCTAAAATAGTGTGAGATGAAATACAACCGTCTACAAAAGCCTTTCTTTGCCATGGAAATATGAATGTGACGGGACCAACGTTAGAATTTATAACATGACGGGGAGTTGGTGTGGAGCCGTTGGCCACTAAAAATACATAGCAAGGCCAGAGTGCCATTGCCGAGACCATTAAATATGACTTGATAATGAATAATAAAACCAAGGATATAGTATTTTCAACTTCAATCACTCAACTTCTCAATGTCAATATAATAGCTTTTCATTGGATAGTACAAACATAGTTGTGAGCCATTGCCATGGCTCGCAATTTAGAATCAATGCAATCATAATAATTTAAGCAAAAGTAGGAGTTAAGAAAGACTAATAGGGATATTTATTTATTAAATGAAGAATGAAGAATCTTTTGTTAGGTAGCAATCTGGAAATTAGAACAATGATGTGAAGTCTAAAAAATGCAATAATGCAAAGATAATAAGGAAATTCTAGGAAAAAACTAAAACTTTTAAATTAAAAAGACAATAAATAAAAAATGAAAAAATTAATGAAATTAGGCAAACGGTTGAATAACAAATAGAAAACAAATCTAGAACCACAACTAGAAGGTACTGTTTGAAGGCAATTGAGAATATAGAGTCTAAGTATAAAAAATATGAAGACTAAAAGACAAGAAGATGAAGACCAGAAGGAAGGATGAAGACTCAAAGAAATGAAGACTAGAAGAGGTGAAAATGGAGATTAGAAGAAATGAAGATTTATGATTTGGTAGATGGAGGAGAGTAGGGTTTGTAACCCTCTCTCTCTCCTTCTCTTTTCTCTTACTTCTTTCACTCTCACAATTTTGAGGAGAGAAAAAAATGAGAGCACACTCTAAGAAGAAGGAGGTTTAGCAAATTTGTCAAGTAAGTTTCCACTTATTTGAAGGGAGAAGGATGAAAAATGTTAGGGTTTGAGGAGATAAGAGTTTAGGAGGGCAACTACCGCTTCCTATGGCAGCTGCCAACTTCGGCAAGCAAGAGTAGACGGACAGTATCTCCAAACGGGCTGAATTTTTGAGAGGATGTAGCTTTTGAAGTTAAATTTCTAAGAAGCTAAGGCTTGAGAGATTTAGATCTTAGTCGAGGTGGTGGCGGCCAATCTAGAGAGTAGAGGTCATCTGCCGCGGCAAAGAAAGACTGCCAACCTCGGCGACTGATTGCAAGAGATTTGCCGAACGAAAAGAGCTCAAATTTGGTGGGATGGTGTGCCTTGAAACTGCCTTTCCAAAAAGCCTAGGATTGTATAATTTGGAGCAAGGCGAAGTTGGGGCGGCCAATCTAATGAATTGAGGTCAACTGCCCTAGTTGCGGTAAATGGTTATTTGCCATTTTGATTTTGTTATTGGTCCACATTGAATTTTAATTCTTGGGTGGTGCACTACATAATATATTTAGATCACATGCGATCAAGCTCGTATTATATAAGGGCTATTTAGGTATATTCTAGGAATTTAAGTAGGGCTATCTTTACCTAAATTTCTAAATTTGGTTTATTGCAAATGTCCTATCTTTCATTTAAATTTTTTTTTAGTGTTAATTATTTGTACCCTATGTTATTTATAACTAATGAATAATTACATGATTCGTAGCCAATACTTATGGAATGTAGAGAGCCTTTATCCTTAAAAATTGTGCATACATGTCCTGCTGCAAGGTTTGAGGTCACCAGAAGTTGAACATATCAAAACAGAGTATCAAAGAAACACCTTTTTTAGCAACTTCAATTTTTCAAAGACCAGGTACAAGCAGTAATACAAAACGCCATGTTAAAAAACAAGTCAAACTATACACATAGTTGTCCTTATACGAACAACAAATGTAGGAATAGAAATGGGAATGCAATGTGAAAAATGCATGTATTAACAAACACAAGTCAAGTAGTCAACATCAAAATTTGGTTCAAAAATTGAAGCCTGCAAAATAAAGCTCCACAATTCTCCTCTCTAAATGCAATAGGAAAAAAATACACTTCAAACTATCATGAAGAACGTGCAAACATAAAAGATTGTGCCTATGTACGCAGCAGACTCTAAGTGTATTGCTTGGAATTCTTCAATACACTGCACAGTACCTGCACATTTCTGCCACAAAAAAACAATGAAACAAAATGAGTGAACTAAAACTACACTGTGAAGGAAAAAATCAGAAGTTCGAGGATTGAACACTCACCTCATCGCATTTCTAGTGTGACCCACACGTTTGGAGAGCAGGATTGCTCATTTCCTGGTCGCACTTTGAGCTCCAATTGCCATCCACTATAGAGAATACCTTGCAGTTGATGTAGCTCGTCTCCACGCAATCCCGAAAGTACGTGGCACAATGCGGAGGTGAGATGGAACTTCAACTTCAACTCTTCAGGACTTGGTGAAGACTTGCATGTTCCGGTCGAAAGCACACAAAACCAACTTCGCCTTCGTGGACGCTGAGTGCTCCAAACCGTCCAGCTTCACATCATATGCTACAAGTCGCAATGCTGCATGTTGCACCGTGGAACCTGCAAAAACACGAGTGCCATTCGACACGGTGGCGACAGCGGGCAACAAGCACAATAATGCGCTTCGGTCGACATTTTGACGTTCAAATCGGTTGCACTCACACTGGGATTCACAGCAGAAGTGGAAGATGAACTCAAGCAGTATATTATTGAGCACGGCTTCTCCATAATGTGATCCGTTTAAGAATATTAGCAACCATATCCCACCTTAAAACCTGTAGAACAACAACCTCAGCAATACTTCTGCTAGTCGAAAATAAGGAATATGAGTTTGTTTCGAATGCACTGCAAACACCTTAAGCAGTGGCACTGTGACTCCTCCCTAATTCAGAGAGACAGTTACTCAAGCAACCTAAGCTCTAACAAGATTTCTTGCACATTGATTTCACGCTTGCGCAAGACACGCTTAAGCGGCTAGAGCCCAAATTTGTATAAGTAGGGCAAGAATTTGTTGTGCGTGCCCTAAACCCTAACCCTAGACCTTCATTGATCGAAATCGTCAGAAATGCGGTCGGAGTGAACTCATTTACTGAACTAAGACTTCTGCTTTTCATCAATTTCTCATCCAGTGTTACATTAAATCGTTGTCTACAGACTCTAGAGTACTGCAGTAGACAAGACTTTGGATCCACTGTTTCAGATACTGAGGCCAAAGTTACAGTTCTTAAAAGCATAGATTCTACGTACTCACTCCAAATATGCAGTTCATAGAAATTCAGATTTTGTGGGGATAATATTGGCTAGGCTATTTTAGAAAAAAAAAAAAATAGGTAAAATTTTGTGTTATCTGCTATCCTTCATTATTTATAAGTTGAAATACCCCATTTTAGTAATGCTTATTTACTTCAAAAAAAATTCTAAAATTTAGGACCAAGGTAATTAAAATCACCCTTCATTTGATTGCACGGTATTAGTAAAAAAAATGGGGAGTACCCCCACCGAGTTTTAACCCCTAAAGTCCCATTGTCCCCTTGGGGGACAATTTGGATTTTGGGCAGGTTCCTGTGACCTTGATTTTGATTAAACTTTTTGAAATTTTCTCATAAGATAGAAAAACTGATTATCATTGTGGAAATATAATTTTTATTTCAATTCGTGCCCGGGAGCAAAAGTTATACAACAAAAACCCCAGAACTGAACTCGGCGGGCAGCAAAAAATATTTTGCAAAAATTCAAAATTAAATTTTTAAATATTTTTTTCTGAAATGATATATTTTTGTCTACATGTGAAGCTTTGATTCATTCTGTTTGGACTAATAATGAGAAAGTTATGGACAATCTTGTTTTTCAGGCAATCTAAGCATTTTCTTGGAAAAAAAACTTATAACATTCATTTCTGAATGCAATTTTCACAATTTTTCAAAAATAATTGTTGGACAAGGTGAAGTTTACTTTCTAGAACAATCTCACCGTTTGGATTATTCTGTTTCAATACCATCTTAGAGCTATTAACCATTTAGTTTTTCTTTCAATCTTGGACCTACTTCTACTTAACAATTTTTCAAAGATTGAAAATCAAGTTTTTTTTTTTTGTTTTTTTTTTTTAATTTCTAGAATTTCAATTCAATTCTTCAACATAAAAAAATTTCAATTCAAAGTCTGTAGTGCAAAAAAATTTGACAAATGACAGTCAAAGTCATCTGAAATTGCAATCCAGTGTTCAAAAAAACTCTCTTTTTCCACTTTGAATGCTAATATCTTCCAATCTATACGGTCAAACTTCATGAAATTTTTACCACATGATCTAAGACAAGTGAAGTACAAGATCCTGTGGTTAGATTATTTTTTTTTTTTTTTGGATGAATGCAACAAAAATGACAGTTTTCAGTGGTTTTTGACAGAAAAATGGCCTTAGCGCTTTAGGGGGTTATTGTAATGATGATTACACTATATTGTTGTCTTGCAATGCGAGAGTGTGTGTCCTTGGATCAATGATTGTGTGCTGGAATTCTCTTTAGGACTCCATTTTGAGGCCTTAATGGTGATTTTTGGTGAATGTATCCCTAGATTTGTATTTAGGAACTTAAGTGAAGTTTCCAACTCTTAGAGGCCAATGCATGTGGAAAATTGGAGGTTTGGATGGAGAACTCTTGTGCTATGGTTAAATTTTAGAACTCCATTTGGCCCATTCGGGTCCAAATTGAGAATTTTAATGGGGATTTTGGTTTAGGAGGTTGCCCTAACTTTCAAGAGCAGGTATTAAGGCAATTTTAGACATTTTAGGCACACATGTGGGTGAGTTAGAGGTGCTGCCCTTATTTCACTTAGCCTTGTTTAATTAAAAATGATCAAAAATAATTTAAGAGTCCATTGCTTGGAAGGCAAACTAGGAGTAGGTGTCTCATACACTCCCCACCAGCCCAACTCTTTGGTTTTTTTTGCCATAAGCGGTGAAAATATCTCACAATAGTTCAAAATATAAGTGGAGCGTATGAACTTCAACTTGAATGTTTGACCTCTTTTTTTTAATGAATTTTAGTTTGTAATGACTTCATACATGTTTTCATCTTCTAGTTCAACACTAAAATATGGTGCCTTGAGTATTTAGGTGTTGAATTTCCAAAGCCATGTTATTTTGGAACAACCAATGACAACTACCATTTTCAATAAAAGAGGGTAAAATTAGAAAACGATAATTTTTGCATACGTAATAATAGGATCTAATTATATACTATTAATGTTCATAGCAACCTTACCAACTAAAAAAATATATAGGTTATTTGTATATAAATATTTAATGTACATTCTTAGTCCCAAATATATTTCACAAGTCAAACTATATATTTTTTCATGTATAGTTCTCCATTTCAAATGTTTAAAAATTATAAAATATGATGTGACAAATAAATAAGTACTCCAAAATTCCATACACCTTATAGTAATGACTTTCATAAAACCAAACTCTTTGTTGATGCCTGGTTTGTAAAGGAATAATAATTGTTTGAAAAAAAAGTGCCCTTAGCAAATCTAATATTAATAGATCTAAATATACTAATAGACCAAACATACATCTTCTGATATTGAATGTTGTAAAATTAAATGTAAAAAAGACATGTACCTTGAAAGCCTCATTTACTAAATTAGCATGAGTTGGCTTGTTGGGTGATTGCAAGAAAAATTTGTCTTTTTTTTGGCCTTTTACTGGAAACACATATCTTTTAAGTAAAAGATGTGTTTCTAGTAAATTCTTACTTAAAAGACTCCTTATAAGTCATTACTTAAAATCTTATCTCTAGGACTATACTTAAAACACCCCTTTCTCTTTTAGTGTCTTTGCTATCCTATCAAACCGGGGAGTGTTAGTATCTCTAACCACTTCAACATCATCTATTAAATCCTCAAAATTTGCTCCCATCTACTCAAAGCCATTTCTTTGGCAATTAATGTACAATACAAAAAACCCTCCTCTCTCATCTAGTATTGTTGAACTGACAATAGACGCTTTACTTCCATAAGAATACAAATTCCAAACCATACTTGAAGTTTAGTCACAATAAAATTTTGTCACTTTTAGCCTCTCTTTGTTATAGGCATCTTCTCCTTATTAAAACATCCTTCACTCTGTAATGGAGCAATTGCATAACAGTTGGTTTCTGTAACTATTCAAATTAGTTCTTTGTTTGTCCAATATAGATTGAAGGCATCTTCAAGCCTTGGAAGTTTACTATGGTCGAGCATTCAAAACCCATGGAGACGGCCAGTAAAATTATCTTGATTGCCTAGCAATGATATGCTAAGGGAATTCCATAATTGGGGGCAATAGTGGGACCTTAGTTGTTGCATGTCTAGATGGGATGCTCTATAAGAATTAGAGGAAATGTGCCATGAAGTGAAGTCAACTGCTGGGAAATTTTAGGGCGTAATGTAGTTATCAATATCAAACTTCAAACTTGGTTTGCAGTCTTTGAATTCAGGTATCCAATCTGACCTGCTAGAATCAATCTGAATGTGATCTGAAGTTAAAGCCATAACATCGAATAACATATAATTGGGAAGTGATTCGCTCACCTTTGAAATTGTTGTTCTTGCTGTAGAGTCTTGTGTGCCATTAGTACTCGTGATATCTAACAATTCTTCATAGTCCGAGATGGAATGACCTTGCTGTTGTAACTTTTGAATGTCCCTCATCAAGTCCATCTTTGTTTAGCGGTACAATATCTCTTCTTTTTGTTGTATAACTCAGAAGCATAATATCTCCTCCTCATGTTGTACTACTAGGGAGGAACATTGGTGACTGCATGGTGAARMAAARCTTTCTTTTTTGGCAACCATAGCCGTATCCCCTTCATTCCTTTCAGCTCTAACATTTGGTCCATTAGCAATACGACAATCTTTGGCTTGAAGGTGCTTCTTACAATTGAGGCCTCCAAGATTACAGACTACAATTGTTTGCCCCAATTCTGATTTTTGGTATTCACCAATTATATTCCCTAGTGTCCAAGATAGTGTGTATCCAGTATGAAAAGATGACTAAAAAATACCTATTTGGCACTAGGACAACACACCTAGATCTTGCTCCACTCCAATTTCATAACAACCTCGTTGGAATAGGCACTTGATCGGTAGATTGGCCAGCAAAGATTGCTTTCATAGCATATCCATAATGCTCTAGCAAGGGTATTACCAATCTTTTGAACTTGTCATTCAACATTTTGACATCCAAATGTCGAGGTTTTGGATTTTCAAGCTGCCTACGTTGTATTGTAATTCTGGTGCAGTAGTATCACTCATAGTATTTAGCGTAGTAGTATCATCTAAATCGTACAATACCTCCCAAATGTCTGCATCCACCAATGATTCTTTGTGGAATTGATCAAGAAACATCATTCTTGCTCTTGTTACAACCCCATTTGTCAATTTCGGTTCTTGAATTGGCGCCACCCCCCTCATGTCTTCATGCTTTAGTCATGAGCCATGACAGCCTTTCCTTTTTCTGCTCTAGTATTTTTTCTTATTTTTTCCTGAAAATTCAAATAATAATCATATTAGTTATAAATTACATACATTCTTGTAGTTATATTGTTCAAATAATAGTCCTAAGAAGATATTTAGTTGGCAAGGGACTTGTAATAACGACTTTAGGTAGTTGTCATTTAGTGGCTATAATGTTGAATTTATGAGTTATGTTATGGGGTTTATGAATGTTTTACTACTTTGTGTCAAGTAGATGCATTGTGATGTAGAAGGTGCATGACAGTAGTATGCAAACAAGTTTTGTGATCTATGGTGATTGATTAAAATAAATTGTACATTTTTGTGAGTAAGCAAAACTAAGGTTCAAAAATCAAAGGTCTTATTAGAATGACTGGTGTTGAATATTACCTAGTGCACCTTCAATCAATAGAAACTCCGTGTCGTTTAGTTCATGTGGCGTGGGCATGTATGTTTGCAAATCTTTTACTAGAAGCATTGTGTTATTTTACTATGCAACTTGCTTCCCTTGTGGCCTCGTCTTTTTTACTGGCACCGTCGGCTCCACAATCATACCACCTTCCTATTCATGGACTAGATTGTCCACAACCTTCTTGCCTCTGGGCTTTGGGGGCTTATTGGTCTTCATTGATTGATTCCCAACTCCTACAATGGAGCTACATTGGCRTCCTCYGAGCCTTTYTCTTCCRTGGAAATGGTAACTTGATCCTTGGATTGCCCAAGTTTGCTTGGACATGGTCTGTCCCTACATGTAATAGTAGTGCAATATATCAATAGACGGTAGGCATGGAGGAAGTAATGACACCAAATGGTGGCCAAATAAGACACAACCATGTTCATGTATGAATCTGTTTATAGAATGGAAAATACAAAGTCAACTCTTAAACATGTAGAAGTGCAAACAATTCAAGCAAGAGTTTATTTTGAACCTTGGTATTGTTGCCCTAAATTCAAGTGATTTTGAAAATAAGATTTTAGCAATATCTAACTTGAATCTCGTTGGGGAAGAGATTGGTGCCCATCATATCCTCTGTGGTCCTATGTAAAGGCGCTATTTGAGGAGTTGATGCACCAATCACTAGAGACTTTGGTGTTTGGGCCAACCACATCTTTGCTAATTTCTTCATGATTTCTTTTGGAGTTGGAATAGATCACTCCATATAGAATTGCTTGTATAAAATTAGGAAACATCTCTCACTCTTGCCCACCTAATCACTTAGCAATGTKACAATTCCAAAGATATCAACAATGCCCTGTAGCTGCAACAATTGCTTGACGATTCCACTTTGCTAGCTGTAGTTGCGATAGTAGGAAATTGGGCTCCAACAATTGAAGAACCCTACGTGCACAAACCTCAGATAATCCCTCGGCTCTTGTCCAATGTTTTAGGGAATCAACTGCTATTTCAAAACCCACATCCTTGCTCCTTTACTTCCAAGCGTAGTACTTATCATGAAAACAACTTGCCAAAGACAATGTCCATATAAATTTTGAAGTCATGTAGCAAGACTTTAATCTAGAAATAGATGAATTGGAAGGAAATTGAGCTTCACATTTTCCCTAATTCTGAACTGCTTTTCTAATTTCAATCTTACACCACAAAATGGACACCGCCACCTTCCACAGTTGCCATTTCAGTAAGTGGATTGAAGCCGAGACAAAGCGCTTACCAGCACACACCCTATACAACTCAATGGAGCATGTAGGATAGCCAAACTTGTAAGTGTAAGCCGGTAGCCAAAGCGTATTTTCCAAACAAAGTACATGTGACACAAATCCTTCTTCAAGAAAGACCTTGTGTAGTTGTATTAATTGTGAATACGTAGAACCTATTCTTTATTTTGGCATAGTTTCTATCCTTTTATTTTTAATTTTAATTTTTTAATCTCATAATTTACTCTTGAACTTTGCCGAGATGTTTATAGTTTCATGTTTTGCCCAATACGGAAGTAAACCACCACAAAATTGTAAAATACTAGAAATCGAGGCCCGGGCATGGTTGCCTCAACCTAACGGAGTTAAGTGGTTGACTATGGGTGGTTCTACCATAGTTGCATCAATGGAGAATTGGGTAACATCTAGAGTAAAGGTATCAATTGAGCATGAGGTTATTAGGTGAAAATGAGGGGTATCAATTGAGCACGAGGTTATCAAGTGAAAATGAGGGGTATCAACTGGCTCTTCGCAAACTGATTACGCAGCTCTRGTGGAGAATTCACCCAAATGRATCCCATCYCAAATGCGTCTAACTCTCAAACTTCCGTAAGAAATTTCCGATTTTGGAGCTCTCCGCATTTACGGATTGTGACTTGCTATTAAAAATCTTTTCCATCTCATCAAATCCCATACTCATCCTTTCAATTCTTTCACTAGTTTTCTCTTCCCCACTCCAGTAGTGCCTTGCACATGAGGCACCTTGCCACGCCAGCTTCCCTGGATGGATTTCGTCCCCATCCAGGTGGCGAGCTGGGAAGGGGTGCCATTTTGCTTTTCCTTTGTACAGGAGCCAACAATTATAGCACCCCAAAGTGGCCCACACATGAGGCCCAGAAGCCGAGTGCCATGCCTCGAGGGCGTGGTAACTCGCTTTTTTTTTAATTTTAAAACAACAATAAAGGTCTAAGACAATAAGGTAAGACAACCAATTGTGGTCAGAACTTAGAGTTTGTCTGTTGAAATTTTTCAATTTTTTTCCCACTTAAAGACAAGGTTGTCCGTACGTCCAGCGTCTGCGGATGCAGCCTCTGGATGTCCCTTGACATTCGGACAGGCCGTCCGTAGGGCTCGTCCGCCTGTTGGAGACGTAGGCGAACGGACTCGCGGACACTAATTTTTGGATTTTGTGAGTCTGTCTGCCTATTCGCATCCGCCTCTTCGCGTCCGCCTGTTCGCATCCGCCTTTCCCATTTGCCTATCCGCGTCCGCCTATTCACGTCTGTCAATTCGTCTGCCCGTCCCCGTCTGCCAGGCCATCCGCTTGTCCGCATTCCATCCGCCTGACGTGAGCGTTCCGCAGATTCAAACGTCCAGACGTCTGATTTTGGGACGCAATTTCCCCCGGGACGTTGGACGTGGACAACCCTGCTTAAAGACAAGTGTGAGAAACAACAAGGACAATTGAAATTATATTTTTTCTGTAAAATATGAATTTTCTAGGAATTCTTGAAGTGTTCAGTTTTCCATGGCCCAACAGGGTTTGTAGACCACCCCATAGCCAACAAAATCTGAATCCATGATGGTCATCTCACTACCTAATGCAATCACAATATTTTCTAACATGGAATCCCTGAAAAGTCAATCCTTATAATGAATTTCACACTGAAAAGTTGGAAGTGCCTTATGTGGTCACTAATCACTCTATCATATGAGACATTGATTGTGACCCAGATCTCACAAAATTAAAAAAACACAATGGGGCCACTTCATAGGTGACCACTATAGAAGAAATAACTGCAATGGGTTGTCTTACCTTACACTCAACATGTTTAGGTAAGGGGTGATTGCAAGAAAGACCCCCCTGTTTTTGTAGCGTTTGGCATAGTACTCATGTTTTTTTCGGGAGTATTGGAAAATTAGATAAACAATTTTAAAAAAATGTGAAAAATATATCTAATGTATACACCTGTAAGAAGAAGGTACCCTATGAAGGAAAAGCGTAGGAAAATTCTCTAAGTAGGAGAACTAGAAAAGTGCAAAATTTTATGAAAATAGGTGTTTTGATGTTTTAATTTGTAGAAAATAGGAAATGTAATTTTTTTTAAAAACTAAAATTTGAAAATTTGGGAGAACTTTATGATAAAGAGATTCCACCAAAATAATGATCTTAAAACCATCTTGAATGTTCAGAAGTGCGCGCGCAAGAGAGCCATGTTAGCACGCATGTAGAGGACATAAAATAATGTTTTTTTAGATTCCCTTTGGCGGATGCATGCCCACCTAGTGTGGGAATAGACCACAAGAATTTCAGCTCTAGATCATTAATTTTGGGCACTCCCTAGTACTAAAAACCTCTAAATTGCAAAACGTGACAAATTAGCTAAATTTAATTTAAATGTAAAATAATTTTTTAAACTTTTTGAAAAATGAGGAATCTAATTGCTATCAAGCAAGACATCTCCAATAAAATTCTCAAGTTAATTGGTCTCATACTTCAAAAGTTATAGTGGATGGAAACGCCGCAGTTCGAATTGTGACGCAAAATAGTACTAGTCTTTCTTGCATTCACCCTAAACTTTGATCCTTACAGAACGACAAGGATGTTTTAAGTCCTTTGGATGACAAAAATCAATTGTAGTGGATGGAAAAAAGGTATTTTTCATCCGTTTTTCAATGTAAACATGAAAGTAGAGATGTGCTTTGACATGGAAAGCACAAAATAGGGTCATTGAATGTATTGTCATTTTTAGGTGCTGCAAATTGTAACATACAACTACGTAAATTCATGCCCATGTGGATAGGTCCCCTTATGCCTATTATCAAATTTGTAGGTGTTATAGCAAATTTGTAGGTGTTGCTGTCATTTTTAGGTGCTGACGTGTTGTACAATTTAACTTCCCACCATCTAACACTCATTGATCCAAAATCCAAAGCTTGCCTTTTTTCCATGGTAATAGGTCCGTCTTTTAAGGATTAACCTCATTTTAGGTATTTAAAAAAAAATTGTAGACTTATTTTATTTTATATCAATAGAGGTTCCTATCCTTTTTTCTCCATAATTTATTTTTTAATTTCATTTAAGCATACAATCTATTCCATTATATTTCTAGTTATAATCCCGGAGATTACGGTTGAATAGGATGGTATAAAATAAGTATATGATAAATAAACAAAAAATTTATCAACAAAAGTTTTATAGGCACTTAGAGAAGTATGTATAAAATGTAGAATTAATTGTTGGTGACAAATATACATATGTACTATGAAATAGAAAGGAATACAAGGAATTGCAACAAATTTTTATTTATTTTTTATTTCATATTAAAAAAAATGAAATAAAAATTCCAAACTAACACTAAACTTGACTCAAGTATTCCTATAAATTACAAGAGCACTATAAAAAAACACTCGGAATCCCTATCGTGGTCTTTGGAGTGTATCCTCTACGGTTTAGGTGAATTGGCCCCTCCAAGTTATTCTAAGGGTGCAAGTAAAAAAGAAAACCCATTATTTTGTTCTTGATTAACCCCTCAATGCCTAGGGTCTGTTTTCAGCTTCTAGAAATTTGCTACAAGTTGAACAAAAACACAACATTTTGATAAATTGTATCAATTTTTTTGAATTGTAACCGTACAAATTTAAGTTAGACATGGTAGGGATTACATTGGAAAAGAAAACACAACAATATCACTTATGAGTTGAAAGATTATAATGAGGATGTCAAAACTATAAAAAAATTTCAATCCACTTTTTGCATGGTGAATCTAAAAAGTTTGTCAATCAAAATATATGAGGCTATAGGCCCAACCACAATCAATTTATAGCTTCTCAAAATCTACTCTACATTTTTCTTAAATAGATTTCTTATGCAATTTTGTCTCTAGGATTGAGTGTATTTGAGGTTCATTTCCAAGAGCCCTCAACACTAGGAAAAATCAAGATTACGCAGAGTACCCTTCCACAAAATCTTGAGTAGAAAAATCATAGTAATTTATTTTCTAGATCAAATTTTTGATGCTAAAGCTAAACCTTAATAGGCATCTTTCCAAAATACAAACCACTAAAAATAACAACTTAGTTAGGTTTTCTTCAACTTCAAAATTTTGTTTACACCACATTCTACTGCCTCCGGCATTTAGGGTTTAATCTACCTTGTATGTCCCTCCTAGCTCCTCTGATTCCAAACATGAATTCAAAATTTGCAAATTTTATCATGCATGGAAAATATAAATTTCAACGTTTTCCCGAGGGACCATAACATTCTTGACTGTCTCTGCGTCCTCCCCCCAACTGGAGGTATAATGCCCTCCTAGATACCTGGGGGGAACAAGGTTATAATCTCTTCCAATGGATTGGTTGGCCTGGTTGGGAGAGAGTGGGCTGTCAGACTTGGAGATATTGATTGATTGTTGGGGGGCCAGATTTTGAGGAGCAAAAGTGACCCCAAATGAAGGTTAAGAATGCTATGACCGAGTGAGAGAGTCGGTTCACCTCAGCCTCCTCTTCGCCCGTCGGTAGAGTTCTTTGGCAGCTGCAAAGTTACTTGAGGGATGAAAGCTCGGTGAACAGTTGCACGTATCTTACCTGGCTCCCGTGCGGCTAGGAGCGACTTCTTGTTTTCCGAGGGTTTGAGATGAGAGAAGCCCGGCGGAGCGGCTTCTGGTAACGAGTTTCATCCGTCGAAGCGGCTTCAGACGGCTCCGAAGCCGCATGTGCGTCGGACTAGTGTTTGATCCCCAATTCATCAGTCTCATTCCTGGGGAGCTTTGGAATTCCCTGGGATTCCAAGTTTTTGAGACATGGAGGCTGCTGTGATGGTGGGCATGGCGATGGCGCCGTTGAATGGGCCCAATGTTAACAAGCGAACGCTCTTGAAGCTCGAGAGCTCCTCTTCCATGATGATGCCGTTGTTGCGAATGGCACCAGGGCTTCCGCTGCGTGGGAAACGAGGCTTGGCGAGAAAGATGTGTGTGAGTGAGGTCGTGAAGAAGGTGGTGGAGACCGAGAGAAACTCTAATCCGACGATGTTTCCTCTGCTGGATTTGTATGAATTCATCTGCAGGTAACGACATGTTGAATTCCATTGGTAGGTTTGGTTTTGATTTGACATATTGAATCCATTTCTTGATAAGATCGTGGCTATGGCGGAGGAATGCTGAATGTCGACGGCGCAATCKGAATTGTAGGAGAGTCATTTCCGTCTCTCTAGTGTGAAATTGCTTTGKATCTTGATTAGTTGGTGATATGAAGCAGTAGGTGTTGGGAATGTGTGTATGTGAGGGGAGCATCTAAACCCTAAAAAATGGATGAATTTCCATAAACATCGAAGAAGAGAGACAAAGGGATGCAAGATCTTCTTTGTCTTGCAAGGAGCTGTCAAATTTTTGAATGATTTCTGATTTTTATTGCCACCAATTCAATTGATCGTATTGTGAAAATATATATATTTGGTCAAATTTATATATTACCAATTTTGTATCACCAGAATCAGTGAAGAATATTGCACATGCTGGTCAAGAAATTAAATAAATCTGGGCAAACGAAAGGCCCCACATGACTTACCAATACTGCTGAAGAAAATATGAGGCCCAGCTTAGGTCTTTGGTCCTTTAGGGATTAAAATAAATTACAAATTCTACAAAATGTGCACAYTGAGTTGTGAAAGGATTGGATTTGAAAGAGATCATCATCATATTCTTATGTGAAATGAAACCGCCACGCACATACTGCTTGAAATGTGTGACGTGCAAGTTTATAATGGACGCCGTTACCAGGTTGGAATCTAGTGCTTGGATGCATAGGTTTGAGTTTTCTTGCTTGAAGAATTATGGCAATGAGATGAAAACTGATTTACATAGTCTTTCATGTAGTTAGTTGTTGAACTTCTTTACTTTTTCTWTTTAAACGRTAATGGAGAACGACAATAGGGTTTTCAGTAAATTGTTTTCGAAACTTTTAGAAAATCTTCTCCATGATTCATGGATGTATAGAAACTGGATAGCTTGAGAAAGATTTGTTGATATTTGACCCTTATTTGCTTCCCTTGGCTTGCTCATGACAGTGGGCCTCTCCTGAAGAAAATAGGGTTTACCCCAGAGAAGGTTGGACAGCGGATTGACGAATGGCTGGCATYAGGAGTCAAGCTCTCACGCCAACTGCAGTTTGATGAATTCGCACTCTCGCAATCTGAGAAAGTTCGCATTTATCATTACTATGTGCCTGTGTTTCTGTGGTGCAAGCGGGAGCTGGAAACTCATACTTCCAGGTTCAAGCCAGGCGAGCCAGTGCCTGCTTTAGTGGTAAATTAACCCATCTTGAAGTCTTCTCTTCTTTTTTCATGATGACTTGTTCGAGCAAGGAARATTTTCTGTATTAGGGTTTCAGTCTGGGCAGAGTCTAACTGACTATTCATAAATAAATAAATAGGGCCACTGTAGATTACACAGGTCGAAGCTGCAAGCTYTAAGTTTGAATCTACATCATGTGCAACTATGGGTGAGATAGCAAGCTTAAATTAATCCATTGCATTCTTGATGCCTGATGATGCACTTGAGAGAACACATGTGCAATCCACCGCAAAGAGACGACTTGAGACCCTGCTGTCTCAAAATATTTTTAGCATGCTACATTGGAGCYGTTTGAGTGTCACCTCTTCATACTCATTCTTTTTTCTTGGACTAGTGTAAAGGTAGCACTGAAAAAAATGATTAAAATTGATTTTGTACGAATTAGGGGGTGGGATTTCGTAATATCTCAAGGTAGTTGCTTCGATCCATGCAATCTAGAGTGGCCCTTGGTCAGGAACGTGTSAATTGCATTACTTACAGATGGTTTGCCATTGACATGATGTTAAGAAGGAGCGACATTGAATTGCAATCTTATGTGGGCTATGACGTTTCTTGTTGCAATATAYGGGCAGATCGGTATCAGTGCTCCACAGGGTTGTGGTAAAACAACAATAGTTTATTCCCTGGAGTATCTGTTCAACTCTATTGGCAGGTGAGTTGCTATAATTCCTTTTTATTCAAACTCTATTMTAAATCCTTTTAAGCTTTACGGGGGTAGCAATGTGGAGTAGAAGGATTATAATTGGGAAGGTTTGTGGTGGGTTTAACAGTCGAGCTGCCTCTATTTCAATTGATGACTTCTACCTTACAGCAGCCGATCAGGTATTCTCTTAGGCTTCCTCATTCACAMGTCTCGTACTTTTTTGGTTTGGGATCCTCTTTGGTAGAATAATGTTTTGTTGTTATGAAAACAATATTTTGTACGAGTCGAGAGAAAATGAATCGGCTTTTTTTGCAAAAGACTTTAACTTCATCGCATGGATCTTTTTATGCTATTCTGGAATGTTCTACAAGCGCCTACCACGCATTGTTTCAGCCAGGAACTGTCTYTTACATGTATTGCAAGACATCTTGGTCATCATAATATGAATAGATAAGGTAATYCCGCTGACTCTGCTCTTTGATGCAGAAAAAACTCTCTGCAGGCAACCCCGGAAATAGACTTTTGGAGGTAACTTTGCATTCTGATTGATAACTAAGACTTGCTTTATAGCATTGTTTTCAAAAACAAGTATGTCATCTATACTCTACCTTAGAATCTTCTCCATTTTGGTGCTGATCTTGGGAGCATGTTTCATCAACATATGCTGTAATTAAGGTTCCAGTCATGGAAATGTGCAATCAGATGCGGGGTAATGCGGGGAGTCATGATTTGAAGCTTGGAACTGAGACTTTAAAGGCTTTGCAGTCCCTCACAACCAGTGGTTTGCTTCCACCTGCCTGGTTCAAACCCTAGCTCTCYCATTCAGCATGTGTATTTCAGCCTCTCAGCCTGATAAAGCATGCGACCTCATGCTGAGACCGAATAAAAAGGATAACCTCAMTATTGTTTCTTATGTTATGCAAAATGTTAATGAACCTACTTAGAATTTGAATGATGCACTTACTCTTGTAACTAGCACCTGGGTGTTCTCAAAATGCAATTTTCTTTGGAGTTTTGGCAGGGAAAGAAATCAGTCTCCCACGGTATGACAAGGTATTGGCTCGTCTTCCTTGGATTATGCTTATGCCGTAATTAATGGGGATCTAAACATCCTATTTCTGCTGTTCTATACTCTTAAGGTGCAATCCTTTGAATGTTGCAGTCTGCAAATGCTGGTTTTGGAGACCGTGCCAATCCATCACAATGGGAAAAGATCGAGGGTCCTGTGAAGGTATGGTGTTTTTCTTCTCCTTGAWTTGATATACATTTATTGTCACGATCGTTTCAAGTGTCACTGCCTTGGTCACCATAAGACAGCATGGAGTTTTCCCCGAATTGCATTTCAGAATGTGTGAAGCAGTGCCTTGCAGATGGTGGTCTACTTGATGGRGRCCAACTTTATGAATTCGTTGCAAGCTTTTCATATAGAATCTAGTCTTATATAGAATTCTGCTTCTGTGTTAGTTTTGGTCCTCAGGTTCGTTCATGCCTGAACAAAAATAAAGTCTCTTGTCCCATATTAACCTGAGCAAGAGTTGCCAACATAATTCGCTGRGGGCTTGCACAGGTGGTGCTATTTGAAGGCTGGATGCTGGGGTTTGAGCCGCAAAATGAATCTCTTGTTACTTCCGTTGATCCCCAGGTATGCCAGTAGTTCGTTGTTTCCAAGATTTGCATCAAGAATTTCAAGTGAAAACCTATGTGCCAGTTAGTTTCTTCTGATTGTGGTCTGACCTCAGTACTACCGTTGGTGCAGCTTGCTCCTGTGAACAGGAATCTGGCAACTTACTATGATGCCTGGCACAAAATGATCAACTCATGGGTCRTCATCCAAGTCGACGACCCTAATTGGGTGTTTGAGTGGCGTTTGCAGGTGTTAAAATAGGCACTCCCATGCACTTTGGTCATATAATACCGTTTATTACTCAATGAGCCAAGTAGATCTGACTTTTATAATTTGATGTTGATGTTGACGTTAGAATGTATTGCAAGAAGTATAATATCCACGGAGTAAATATAAACTGCGTGTTTGTGTGTGTTTGTGTGTGTGTAATTTAACAGGGTTTTTAGTAAAACTAGATTGTTTCAGGAACTTTTAAACATTATAAAGAGAACCTTCCCCATGATTCATAGGGAAGTTCCTGAAACAGTATAACTTCACTGAAAACATTGTCACATGTACTTTAGGATTTTGTAGTGGTTCAGCAATTAGCAGTGCAAGGTCGAGATGAGACTAAATTATGGATTATGTTTGTCAGGCCGAGGTTGCAATGAGAGCGGATGGAAAGCCAGGCATGACAGACGAGCAGGTTAGTGCCGAACCTCTTCCTCTGTAACTGGTGTTGTGCAAACAAGTCTCAATATAACGAATATGGCCTTCTGCGTGTTTTGAACTGGAGCAATGTCAGATGGATGGCCTCCTGAAAAAGCTCCTGAAAAAGCTTGCTGGCTTAAAATTTGAAGTGTCGAATCTAAAAGGGTGCTTTAGTTTGTTGCTTAGTGACGGCTGAAAAACTGACAAGCAAACCATTTCTGTAAATTTCTGTAAAAATGGTAAATGCAAAAGTTCTTGATATGATCTATTTGCAGTGAAACCACTTGAATTGTGAAAAAATTCGAAGTCTTCAAGTTGGCAGTCAGTTTCTCAAATGCCATTCTTGGCTGTACCTAATCTTAGTTGCAATTTGTCCATGTGAGGCCGAGAAATTAGACCTCGTTGACACATGATTGCCATGAAATTTACTCCAAAATAGCTTACCCTACCTTGTGTGTTTGCTCCAGGTGGCGGATTTTGTTTCAAGATACATACCTGCTTACAAAGCCTATTTGCCAGCCTTATATGACCAGGGACCAAACGGTGCAAGTGAGGAGCACACGTTGATGCTTCACATAGATGAGAAACGCAACCCCATTGGCTAAGTTAGTAGGCCCTCATAGGCCGGCCTCACCTTGTATTTCTAATGAATCTATTTTGTGATCTGAAATCTTTTACTTTTCAGTGTATAATTCTTTATTGGATAATATCTTTCATTAAAATTCTAGGAGTGTAAGCGGTGTGCAATTTCGAGTTTGAATGMAATTGTTATAAATTATTGCATGTTTAGGCCAAATTTGTAATTTGTGATTTGCTTGTTGTGTAGGGTGAGGCTACCATGTGGTGCTAGGATTTAAAAGGAAAAGGAAATGCCTTTTTAGGTAATACGATGAAGAAAATTTTYACTTTCAAGGGTCAAATCTTCTTTAATATTTGGTTTTAAATCCATTGTTTTTTTCCAGATACTTTACGAAGTCATGCTCCTGCAATCCACAACACGACGGAGAGGATTAAAGAAAGGGTCAATTTTTAAATTTTGGTTAGCAATTTGAAATCATAGGGCATCTTAAAGTTTACTATGGGATCATGATACTACAAGGTGTATTATTCTTTTGTAACATAAACTCAAGTTTTGATTATAGCGCACTAGTTTTTGATGAAAGCATGTGCATTTCACAAAAACATGCAAGCTTAATTTAGCATTATTTGTAATTTTTGAAGATTTCGAAGTTAAAAAGACACCAATGGCCATGCATTGAGAAAAAATTCAAGGAATAAAAAACTACTATTGTTTTGAGCACTTGGATCTAATCACAAGAAATATTTTGAGTCCCAAATTTTTTAGTGTGCACTCAATTAAAGGGTAGTAAGAATATCCTTAATGGTGCAAAGTTTAAACTTTTGGAGCAAAAATCCATCTTTAACTCTTTAGCATCCAGTTCTATCAACATGTTAGTTCTAATTGGGAGAGAATTCACTATTCATGATCTTGTAGGACCCTTCACTCCATGTTGCCCAAATGGAACTTGCAAAAAAGGTAGCATGGGGTCTATCACCTTCTGGGTATATATCTATTCACTGCATGTTGCCCTAATGGAACTTGCAAGAAAGGTAGCATGGGGTCTATCACCTTCTGGGTGTATATCTATGACATCTTCTAAAAATCTCATGTGCCTAAAAATACCAATTCAATTAATGACATTATTTTGTGCTTGGATAATCGAGCATGCCTCTATGATCGCTTCTCCCAAAAAAACGGATGGAAAAGACCTCTCCTACATTTACCAACTTGGCTTTTGTCCTTCATCGGATGCTAAATGTGTGTGCCAACATTTAAGGATTAAACTATCAAATGAAAATTCAATGATGGAAAGTTTACATGCAGCATGAATCCAAAAAGACATGAATATCAAACTTTTCATCAAAGGAAGTACTTTCAAAATCAAATAGGTGACAAAGTTGAAAAGATTTTCAAAATATTATTGAAAATTCATGTATATCTAGTTAAATTTTACTAAAATTCTCCTTACAGGTCATTAATTATAGGATTATACTATTAGGACTATACTTAAGACACCCCTTTCTCTTGTAGTATATCCAAATTTCATATTTTGTATTATACAACGATGACTCTACATTGAAATTATGATATTTACACCAATTCCTCAAACTCCGCACTTCAATCTTCTAACTATTGCATCTTCTTGAATCTTGATGAAATGGAATCAGTTTCTTCCAAAACATTTCATTCAAAGTGGACTTCAACATACATGTGATCAATTGAGAAATATAATATTTGAACCCTCAATTCTTTTTGAAAAATTTGCATAATTTGGGTACAAAATACTAAACATTTATTCCACTTTCATCAAATTAATCATAAAAGTTTATCTTTTAAATATTGAAGTATCATTTTAGAATATATAAATTTTACAAACTAAATATTGATCCAAAAGCATTACACTAGTCCGGATCCATTGGGAAGAGCCTCTAAAGTATGAATACCATAAATAATTAGAGGACCTTAACCCCTAAAAGCCCAAGGGATTTGGACAAAACACAAATGTATTATAAAATATAAAGTCTATAACATTTTTGAAGTTTGCATCAAAGAAGATAATGTGAAGCACAAAAAATAGAAAATATCATAGGTCAAAATCATAAAAATATTTTCAGATTCTCTTCAAAATGAATTTTGAAGATTTAACTTCAAAAATTCAACAAAAATACAATTACTAACTTTAACATTTGAATTTTTTTTTATTGGTCAAAATTTTGGTTTCCATTGATTTGTGGAAAAATGCATAAGATCTGATGATGAGGACATCAACAGTTTTCCCAAATAGTAAATTTTTCAACACTAGGAAATTCTAAACACATTGTGCTATTCTCTTATAATTTTTGTTTGATTGTAGAAATCTTAGTTTTGAGTATAAATATTGAGAGACAACCCAATATTTATAAATTAAAAATTAAAAATTAAAAAAAAGTTGAAAAAAAAAAAATTCAGTCTGAAAATTCTACCCGAAGTTGGGCAGTGACCAAAAAATGGTTGCTTGAGCACTTAGGGGTTAAATGGTAAGAATTTAAATGCCCTTGTCATTTCAAGGCATAAATGTAGCTTTAAGGTACATGCCTTATTTGGGGGATTCTGAAAAATAAGACACGTACTTTAGAATTACATGCCTTGAAATGAGAGTATTTACATTCTAACCGTTTAAGGTCCTCTAACCATTTAAGGTCCACTAATTGTTTATGGTAATCCTACTTTATTTCTTGAAGGTTGAAAATCAACCTTCTTTGTAATCTTGATGCTCAATTTCAATGGTTTCATACAAGTACAAAATTTGTACGTACAATGTAAATATATCCAAAATCATCATTGATTACAAAATGGCAAATTTAAATTCTTGGATGATTGCAAAAAACACTTCATGTTTCTATCTCAAAATGCAGTTTTTGCCCATAGGACTGGCACTACTAAGTTATACTATAGAATATTGTTGAGTACTACAGAAGCCACTAGGAGTAGAAAATAGCAAAAAAGGGTCTGTGGACCTTTTTATTTTTAATAATTCAAAAGAAATTCAAAAAATTATTTTAAAAAATCCATTTTGCTAGAAAAGATTGCACTCGCATTGCACCAAAGAATTCATGTGGGAAGTTTTTTCCTCTTTGTAGCCTTTGTGCAAAGGAAGGTCACTTTGGCCCCATGTGTGCAATTGACATATTTCTATTTTCATAAGAACTCATTGTGAGTCCTTGCAATGTTAGAAAATCTCCAAAATGGTCAAGGTAGACATCCAATTGGGGGCAGGTTAAAAATAGTAAACTAATTTTTTTAAATTTGAAAAAATTACTCAATGTTTGCAACTACCACATGTACCTTCTATTCAAGTTTCATGCCAAACAAACAAACAATGAAAAAGTTATGAGCAAAAACCCACCCATCCGAAGGAAGGGGACAAAAAATGTGAAAGTGTTTCTTGCAATCACCCACTTGCTTAGAAATGACAATATTAAATTTAAGGAGTTTCAAAGTCTAAACAATAGAACCTGATGCCAGTTTAAGGTAAACCTATTAATGGTGCTTTAAACAAAAATTTGTAACTTTTTCATACAAAGTAGATCCCGTATTTATTGTACACTCCAAAAAATACATTATTTGCTCTACTACATATAAATAGTATACATTTTCAACTACAAGTGTACCAAACTTATACATAATGACCACAAAGTGACACAAATTGTTATATAGGATAAATAGGGGCTCATTACATTCTTGCATGTTCATTACATTGGTTTTGTGACATCATGTTGATGTTATTCTTGGCACTCATGAGTTGTTTCTTTTTTGTTCCACGCCATTTCCATTCATCTTTTTTAGTGGTTGTGCATATCGTGTATACGAGGATTCAAGTTGTCTAGTAGTTTTTGTTTTTGTTTTCCAACTTTTCCAAAATTTTAGAATGAATATCCCCAAATTCAATGTGCTTAAACTTCAAAATGTAGGCTTTTCTAGCCTTTCCAAAAGTTGAAGTTTGTCTTTCAACATTTTTAGAATAAAATACGTATGTCTTATAACTTGTTCGTTTTAGTCAATAGGCTGTAAACTAAGTTGAAAACATACGTAAAAAATTTATACCACAAAAGCTTTCCTATTCATCTTTAAAAAAATACGGATGGGAAGGTATTATTGAATGAAAGAAAAAACTAATTTGCTACTAACCTTTACAAGTAATTGAATTTTTTTAATTCTAATGGTGAGAATGTTCTAGTAAACAATTAGTATCCTTTATTTCATTTCTATTTTTTCAAAATTGAGAACAAAAGATAACTTTATTTGGGTTTTTTGCCTTCATTGACCACTGAGTAAAATTTCTCACATATTTCACCTCATAAATTATTGATATTTTTTGTAATATATTTTTTGCTAACTGATTCAACATTGGAATCAAGAAAATGCTTCTAACTTTTGCAATATTTATCAAAATGACATGAAACAAGGCTTTTCATATAGATTATGATGATTACCAACCATCCTAAAAAATTCATGCAAAAATTTTAAATTATGAAGTCAATAGAGGTTGCCCAAATTCTCAACGAACCCAAAGTGGACTTTTTGGTCCTTTAGAGTTAAGTCATGTCTTCCAAAGTGTCATTAAATTGTTCCCATACTTAATTGTGAATTTTTGACTACTAATCACTCTTGGTATTTGGGACCAAACCATGCAAAAATTTCACTAGCCTAGGGAGTTCCACTTTGAAAATTCATAGAAATTACATGTCTTAATTGAAAATTCTAATTTTTTTTTTAAATTCATGATTTACAAAAAAAAAAAATTTTTTTAGGAAGAGGTGCCTTCACATGCTAAATTGCTTATTTTGGCAGTGCTGTTTTCTCGTGGAACCCGCTTCAGCTTGCATTGCTGGAAGCAGGCCACATACCCCTAGTTGTTTGACATCACATTAGTAATCATTTATTGCCTTGGGATTTTTTCTTTTCTTGATAACATACAATCTTCAAGGGTCGCAGCAAGGACTGAAGCGACACATCCATGGCAACCAGATTTTAGCTTGAATTACACGCCAGAGGCTTCCCTGTCAAGAGGAGGAACACAAACAATATCACCATGTGAGCAATGTTAGCACAGGGAATTGAATCGACAACCTAGTGGATGCATTCAGTGGTTCCCTATCACATGCACCATCACCCGGGGTAGTTTAGGGTCATTTCTGACCATATTGCCTTGGGATTGATAATACATAATTAGGCATCATTGTTGGTGAGATCATTCCATTACTAAGTGATGATTGTGGATCCAATAATCCATATGGACTTTAGAGCACTTTTTGGGATTTTTGGGGACTAAATTATTTATTTTTAAAAACATAAGTATTTGGAGTGATATTTAGGTTTGTCTTATTTCATTTAAGAAGATTTTAAGTAATTTGAGTAATTTTAAAATCAAAGTTTTAAGTAATTTTGAAATTACTTAAATTTTATCAAGTATGAATTTTTTAATTTTGATGAATTTTTAAACTTTGATATTAAATTTTTTATTTATTTATCAATATTATTTTAAAACTACTTAAATTTCATCAAGTATGAATTCTTGATTTTTTTTCAAGGATTTCTTATTCCACTTACTAAAGAATTTTGAAAAAAAAATTGTATTGAATATTTTTATCTAATTTGAATAAATAAATTTGATATATGTATAAAAATTAATCATAAGAAAATAATACATGTTAAATTTTTCTTACAGTATTTGTACCTCAACTAAATTTTTTTTAAGTAATTCTTCAATTATTTCATGGTAATTTTTTAAATGTATTGAAACTTGGAGAACCATTCATAACATTAAGTAGGGTGCTGTGGCATTGCCTTGGCTTAAGGGTAGATGGTGTGGAATATGCCACACCCAACAACCTGCATCAATAGCTAATTGGACACATGGAGGATGTAGAGGATGTTGGGTGTGGAATATTCCACACCATCACTGTAGAGACCATGCTTGCTACTGAATGTTATGTTGCATGGTAGAAATTTCAGAATTTTTGAGCATATATTGTATTTGATATGAATTTTCTTCATTCATACTTGGTAAAATCAAAGTTATTTAAAAAAATTTACAAAAATATTGATAATTTTATGACTTGTACAAAATATGTGATTCAGTCTTTGAAAAATAAAATAAAACAATTTCCACTCATCAATACTTGGTGGAAGAAGAGAGTGTATATTTATCATCAATTTGCACCAAAGTAATGGGCTTTGCACTAGACCTTTGAAATATAAATAGTAAAATCTTGGATGAAATTGCCAAATTAAGGATGAAACAAAATTATGGATATATGATATGTGCTCATGTGATATTTTCTACCCAATATGTAGATGAATGTTAAAATTAGGAGCTCCACTACAACATTTAATATTGTTGCTTTCAATTGGCACTTCATAAAAAATAAAAAATAAAAGACCTTCATAAATGAATGTATACAATAGTGACAAAAGTTTGTATTCATGCTCACCGAGATCCAATGACACATGAAATATCCAATTTAGATCAATACTGCACTCCTTGCATATTTAATAAAGTTTTGAAATGGCCACATATTATATATGTACAATGCTATCTTTGAACGAGATAAAGTTTAGATACTAAAATGACCTACATGTGAAAGATATTAGCCATTGAATTTTCAATTTAGCAATGCAGATCTTGTCATAATTTAGTACATAATTTGTATTCTAAGAATAAAATATAAATCATATATACAATTCCTACAAAACCTTTAAGTCCTTTAACCCTACAAGGGACTAAAGGGTTGTTGCAGAAAGGGCGTGCAATTTGCCTAGCGTTTTTTTACAGTACTCATTTTTGTCTTCGGGAGTACTTCAAAATTAGAAAAATAATTTTTAAAAATAATGAAAAATATGTTTCATGTATGAACATTTACAAAGAAAGTAAGAAGGTACCCTGGGAAGGAAAACCATAGAAAAATTCTAAGTAGGTGAACTAGAAAAAAGCAAAATTTCATGAAACTAGTTGTTGTCACTATAATTTCACATTTTAATTTACAAAAAATAGGAAAATACATTTTTTTAAAACTAAAAATTGGTCATTGGAATTTGGAAAGAGTTGATGATGATGATATTTCACCAAAAAAATGATCTAAGAACCATCTTCAATGTTAAAAAATGGCGCGCAATCAGAGTGTTGTTTGTACTCATGTGGAAGACATAAAATAGCATTTTTTCAAATTTCATTTGGTAAATAAATGACTAATGACTTCCTACTATTCAAATAGACCATGAAAGTTTCAACTCCAGATCATTAAATTTGGAGACTCGTAACGTAGTGAAAACCCCAAAACCTCAAAGTGTGACAAATTAACAAAAATAGTTTTTTAAATATAAATTGTCAATTTTTTTAATTTCTAAAAAATAAGGGATCTGATTACCATAAAGTTAGACATGTTCAATAAAAATTTCATGTTCATTGGACTTGTGCTTCAAAAGTTATATCCCAAATTAACAAGGTCACTTCAATTGTGACGGGAAATAGTACCACCCTTTCTTGCAATCACCCTAAAAGTCTTTTGCGGACGTATAATATACTATAAATAGGGTGGTATTTGATTAAAAAGACATTGACCAAATACTTTTAAATACAAAGTGAATTAATGATCATGATAGTACGTAAATAAAAATTTATTAGAATTCCTCAAGTAAATCAAAAATCCTCAATTAACTTATCCCTAAAGTTCCATGACTATGTTTTCACCAAAAATGCACCAAATCTGCTATTTTTAGTACAAATACAAAAGTTTTAAAAACAACTTTTTTGACACATGTAACCATAGAATTTTGTATTATGCTGGCTTGAAAACATGTGGTAAAAATTTCAGAAATTTCCATTGCATAGATTGCAAGATATAAGCATTCAAATTCACTAAAATCATTTTTTTGGCCCTGCAAAAAACAGGGCAGCTATACTTCACAAGCTCGCTTTTTCTATGAAAAAATGTCCAATAAGGTGCTGCTTCTTTGGATTCTTTTTCCTAGACAAGTTGTCTACATGCTTGAAAATTTTCAAATCATTTGAAATTGTACAATATATAGGAAACAAATAGTAAGTAGACAGTAATAGTGAATAATACAAAATATAAAATTGTTAAGAATTTAATTATGGAATTGAAAAATGCTAATCCCAATGGTTGCAATGTTGTAGTAAACAATCTACATCCTATGATTCATGTTTTTGCAAAAATATTGAAAATTGAGTAAGATAAAGAACTTTAAAGTTTATTTTAGAGTAGAAAATCTATGATTGCCTGCAAATAAAAAATCCTCATAACTTTTGACTCATTAATCAAAATGGAATGATTCAAAGCTTTCCATGCATATATAACTCTAAAAAAACAATTTCAAATTTTTGTTTTTGAAAAAAAGTGATTTTCTCTAATCTTCCATTCTTCCCGGACTGCCCATTTACAAAAAAAAATAACATATTAGGTCATAACTTTTGACTCATATTTCCAAATGTCATGAAATTTAGTGCATATGAAAGATATTCCTCGTTACCACCTTCTATCAAAATTTGGGACAAAATATGGAAATCTCTAGTTATACCTACCTACCCAAAAAAATTATGTAGCCTAAAAACACATGCTGGTCCTTTAGGGGGTAAATCTGAATTCCTCAATTAGATGAGAATTGAAGAGTTATAAGGCCAAATATAGGTCTTATAGACAAACCCCAAGGCCTTTCAAGGGTTAAGTGTTAACCAATTATGAAGTTGCTTCATATCCAATTATTTAATAGACTAAAGCCTACCACTACAAACTCAAAGAACCAAAATTTCTTGCAATTGACAAGTGCTGAAAACTCACTACAACCTGAAGATGAAAGTGTGTGGAGAAACCTTAAACTTTACAGACAAAAGTACAGTACATGAGAGCATCTTTTTTGCTACACTGTATATTCGCCCGGTAAATGTATAACTAACTTTTGAACGGTTAATAATTAGAATTTGAAAATTATCTCAAAAGTGCATCTAAAAAACTTGGAGAAGGTACAAGAAAATTTAGACATTGGTACAAGTACTAAGTCACTAATGCCACAGTGCTTCCTAAACCTCATTTCATTTTTCATACAAAGCCAATACATACAAAAATTGCATACAAAAATTACATATTCAAAATTACATACTCTAAATTGGCCTCTTTCAGTTAAAGCCCTACAAGTGACGGAGCCACACAACTTAAAAGCTGTTGAAAGAAAGTCCACCTAACCATTTTTCCGAAAACCAAAAAGAAACACTGCCATGGAGGGCATAAAGGTCCCCCCAAAGTCAGCTCCTTGTGATGAATTTACACTCAAAAGGTGGAAGTTCTTATTGGAGTCACTAATTACTCCATCACTATCATCCAAGACATTCATTGTGGACACAAACTCAACTCAATGTAGCCCAAATCTCATTCATTGATATTTTTTGTCATGGGTTGATGCAAGACTTTTATTAATGGATCATTCCCTAATTTTTTCTATGGATATTTTGTGTATCATGGGCTAATTTATTTTTAAACAATTTCATCACTCGAGTGAAGATACAAATTTTATATAGATGGCAAGGGTTGTTTTTTCATCCCTGCAAAAGCAACCCTTCTAGTAAATAAAATTGTCTTCTTCGACTCCTTAAGCACCCCCAATCCTTGATTTAACCTTTGAAAAACATTTCCAAACCCTAAGACATTTCTGCATTGAAATAATCAACATTGCTAATGGAGTAATCAATGTGGTTATTGATTGGAGGACTTGTTGTATTTGTACTTGCAGAAGCGGCTCACATATGTTGCTTTGGTGAAATACAAATCAAAATCTCTCAATTTGCACAAGGAAGATTGTTTGATCCAAAGGTTGGATCATGTAAAGCTTGAAAAGATGGTGCCCCTGAAGCGAGAGATAGAAGCAATGAACAATACGGTAGTCTGATCACTCTCATTCATTTTTTTGTTGACCTATTCAAGACTCATGTTTCATTGATATCCTAAAATTCCATGCAAGATTTTGTTGGTTATCTTACCAAGAAATGAAGTTGTTCTTAGAAAGACGTTGTGGACACTATGTGTCCAATGGATGACAAAGAATCCGTCCTTTTGTGTACTAAGACAAAAAAGCATGTAGATGTTCATCCTTGGAATTCTATATAGAAAAGGGAGGTCTTACACAATAGTTTGACCTCCAATGAGTACTCTTAGTGTTTTATTAAGCAAATGATTCACATGGTAGCAAAAAGCCAGTTAATTTCCACGGTGACCAACCAATCCTTTTTGCGTCAAGAGATAAAATCCCTCATATATCTAGCAAAGCATTTATAATTAACCCTGGAGCATCTTGATTCATCTCCAAGATTGACAATTTGAGAAAATTCACTAAAATGTGTTATTTGGAAGTATACTTTGGAATTGAGGTACAAACAAAGTTGTAGGCTGAGAGTTGTAGATTCCATCCATACAATTAGATTCACCAATCCTATCACCAATATTTCTTTGAAATTTTCAAAGGGAAATTGCAAAATTCATTCCAAATTTGATAAGAAACAAAATATAATAATTTTTGGAGTAAATTTTGGTGGAATGGATTTGAAATGAGGTTCTTTTGACATGGTGATTTTTTGAAATTTTAGTGTTCTTAAAATCTATGACCTCATTTTGGAAAATCCTATCTTCACAAATTAGAAGAACTTTCATCTAGGCAATTAGGAGGATGAAACTCTAGTTTCAACATAACATTGTTAATGAGGTAGATCCCTTCTCCCTTCTAGAAGGATACCTGGAAAGAAGCTTTGGTTAAACTAAAATGATACTATTAGCGCATTTTTGATAGGAAGGAAGCCAGCTATTGGCTTGATTCGCAAAGTCAACAATGCCATACATTGATGAGCACAAATTGAGCACAATTGAGCAGAAAATGAGCACAAATTGCTACCTGACAATTCCACATTCATTACAGCAATTGGCTACAGTATGTGCTAACGTTGGGGGGTCTTCGTGTTTTGGGGGGAACAAAAGCCCCCCCCCCCCCCCCAATGTTGGTAAACAATGTTATGGCTGTTCATCTTCCACAAAATGGACGTCAGAGCGCTTGAGGGTTAAGTTATATCTTTCCAATCTTCGAGCATTTCCATAACTGACGCATAATTGAGACACAAAATCAAGTTTTGGGGGGTGATTGCAAGAAAGACCGGTACTATTTTGTGTCACAAACTCACAATTGGAATGACGGAATTGTCATGTGCTATAACTTTTGAAGCATGAATCCAATTAACATGAAATTTTATTGGAGATGGCTAACTTTATTGTAATCAAATCCCTTATTTTTCAAAAAAATTTAAAAATCTTTTTGTATTTAAATTTGAATTTAGATAATTTGTCACACTTTGCAATTTAGGGTTTTTTAGTATTGGGGAGTATCCAAAAGTAATGAAAAAATTATGAGTACTGTAGAAAACGCTACAAAAATCGGTTGGTCTTTCTTGCAATCACCCTTAGCATGCTCTTTTCATGTGGTTGGCTTGTGTGGAAGATGACAGCCCCACTACAAAACGGTGAATGAACACGGTCAAGAGGGACATGCACGCCAACCAAAACATCCAGACTGTCAGTTTGAATTTATTTTTATTTCGAATTTATTTACCAACAATGTAAATTTTAATTATTGAAGAACTTTTACTCAATTCTTGAAAAGAGTTCTCAAATTACTTGAGTTTCCAATGCGGGAAAGCTCACGATATCTATAGTTCTACATCGGGTGGTAGGAGTCCCTACCCATGTGTAATATATACATTTCAACTAGTTGGAACTCACATAAGTTGAGGTACCTATAACCACTCCTTGTAGACATAAGAAGATTTGAGTCTCCAAGTGAGGAAAAAACTCTATATGTCCTCTTGGAGTCTTGGGGTGGTAGGAGATGTGCCAACCCATGTGGGATAAACAAAACCATAAATTAGCATGAGCTAATTCATAGTCTTGTTTATCCCACATGGGTTGGCACACCTCCTACCACCCCAAGATGATATATAGCGCTTCATTTTCATTTGGAAGTTCATATTAAGATGAAAATATTTTTTCACCTTCTTCTTTTACACAAAGGTGATTGCAAGAAACACTTGTCCTATTTTTTGTCCCCTTGGCCTTGGACATGTTGTTTTTTACTCATAACTTTTGTGTCGTATTCTGGTTTCACATGAAATTTGAATTGAAGGTATTAGGTATATATGGTACTTTTAGACATTATATAATTTTTTGAGTTCTTTTAAAATTCTTTTACTATTTTCAAATAGCCCCCAATTGGATTACTACCTTGCTCATTTTGGAGGGTTTTAGTCCTATTTTTGACCCAAAAATGAAAATTTGAAGCTCAAAATTGGGAAACAAGGAGTTTTACTAAAGTTACACAATCCCAAAAGAGATTTTCGAAGAATAACATATTTTCCACCTTCCACATGTGCTCAAAGTGCACTACCTTTGCGCAAGTGCACAGAACACAATTTTATTTTTCCAAAGATGAAAACGGTTTTGGAGAAGTATATTTAAATCATTAAAAAAAAATTTATTGAATTTTTTTGAATTATTTTATTATTTTCTAAAAATCAAACAACCAAGTCTTCACTTTCTTAGTATTTTTCATTGTCCTTTTTTTGTAAATAACTTTTGGAGATAAAATTTTCTAGGTTTGAAAATCTATAGAAATCCTATTTTTAATGCTTTACAAATTATCCATATTTTATTTTATTCCACAAAATTTTATTCCAAAAGTCACATGACTCAGTGAAATAAGCCGTTTTGAGACAAATATGACATGTGTTTCTTGCAATTACCCACAAGTAAAGGAGGCATTATTGTCTTACTGAAATTTCTTTAGAGCATTTCAATAAAAAAACAAAACAATGGGAATTGTTTTGATGGGCAGTACATAACATTCTTAACCTTCATTAGGGGGGTCCCTTTTGCTCCTCAAAATCTGGCCCCCCAAGCAACCAATCAGCATGTTCAACTCTGACAGCCCATTCTCTCCCAACCACGCTAGCCAATGACATTGCTTCTATTATAACCTTAATCCTGCCCCTAGTTATATAGCGGAGGATTATACCTCCACTTGGAAGGAGGATACACACCCAGTTAAGAATGTTGTGTATATGGGTTGATTGCCCTTTGCCTAGTCATACAATGTTCAATTGTTAATAACTTACAGTCGGCCCCCCTCCCCCAATAATTGACTTGAATTAAACCCAAAACGGCTGAGTGAGAGTGTGGGTGACATCGATCCTGACGTCGATCCCCCTCCCGGCCACCGTCTGCTTGAGTGCCGCAGATCAACAAAAGCGCCAGTACGGCAAGTGCATGGCAGTGCCGGAGCTGCCGCAGCGCAGCGACCCTGATGATCGAGTCGTCCCTGACCTGACTGGTGGACGGGTCACGGATCTCGCACTCTCGCAGGGGCGGGGCACCGCACGCACGCACTCCCAAGGCAGTTCTACTGTAGCTCGATCGTTCCTGGCCGGACGACGTACTGACTGATCGATCAAATCGAAGAGGCATTCGTTCGATCATTCCATGCCAGCCTAGCTGGAATATATTCAATTCCCAGAGATCAATATGCAAGTATTAATATAAGTCACAAAATGTACATTCAACCAAGTGAAAATTAACTCAATATATATACTCCGTACTAAAGTAGCTTGTCGATCCGACGGAGCGTTATCCGCAGGAATCCGAATTATTGGAGCCACGATGCCTGCAACGCCTGCAACGCCTGCCAAGCCAGCCAGACGGATGGACAGGGTCACTCATGAGTCTGGACGCGTACTGCAGGTGAAGCAGATCGACAGAATTTGCAAATATTATAAAAAAAATAGAACCTCCCATGCCATGCAGCTAGTAAGGTAGGAGGTCCATAAAGCGCCTATCTAAGGGCTGAAGCTGAAATTCGGCAAGTTGAAATTGCTTGAAATAATTTTCAGTAAATTTTCCTTGAAAAACAAGTGGAATTGGCATCTAACCCAAGTCGTTTCATATTTTTTGGAGCTTTGGGAAATTAGTTATGAATTTCTGAAGTTGCAGAAAAGTGCATTTCAATGGGCTCTAAAACCGACCACCACCTCAAATGTAGACTGCTTGTACATTGGAGAGTGCAAAATGTACCGCCAGAGCCTGATTGGTCTTAGAACCTGCGACATTTTCGGATGTCTTACCTCACGGTAGGACTGACTGTCTAAGTTATATGGCCGGTTCAGGAAGAAAGAAAGTGGAAGATTGAATAACTAAGGTAGAACCACCCATTACCAACCACTGTCCCATAGCCAACCATAGATTGACTTATTTCCAACCAAGGCTAGAATTTTTTTTTTTTTTCATCTTTTCAAAGTTGGGACTGAAAGTTCATGATACATGTTCCAAAGTAGTGCCAAAAAAAGTAGAAAGTAGTGAGTGGAAAAGTAGTTTTTTGAATGATTGGAATTGGAAGAGTCTAGAGATTGGCTATGGGTCCGGAGCACTATTTGCCTTTCAAAATTCATAGTAATTTCAATTCATGCGATAAAATTATCAAAGTTTTTGCAATCCTCATCATTCTTTATCTTGGATTCCATTGCTTCATATTTGTCCAAATTCCTTATTTGGTTGGTTATAGGTGGTTCTACCTTAACTTGACTCAAATGGAACGGAATTGAACAAATAAATGAAGCTACAAACAGTAAGCTTAATTAGTACGGAAGCAACGTGCAGTGAAACTCATTAACGACGGCAGAGAAGGATTCATGAGGATGGAAATGAGCGGAGTGTATATATATTATATATGCTAGAACCCATGAATCAATTATCCACCGATTCTGGGAGTGCCTGTCAGCTCAACGTGCGTGGCATTGGGTCATACACATCATGAACACCCTTGTCACCCACAGGGATGTCTCCGGGCCTTGGAGGTTGCTCACGTGGAAACAAGGCATCTTCTCTGACCGCATCCCTCGCAAGTTCAACGCGGTGTCGTGTTGTAAATACTTACAGTATTTAAAACGTGTGTATATTATACGTTTGAGTAGATTCTTGATTTGGAGGAAAAACTTCATCCGTTCGACGTATTCCTTCAAGTTTTAGAATTTGGGTTTGGATTTGGAGTTCGATCGCAAAATGTCGAACTGAAGGGTTTTTATGGAGTCACTGGTTGTAGAGTGGTACTCTTCATGGACTTCAGTTTTTACCTCCACTGGATGAAGGAGTTTAGTATGACATTTAAGTTTTGATGATATGTATGTGTTAGAAAGTAAAAGAGTAGGAGTTTAGAAGTAATTTACTACATAGTTGTTTTTTCTTGGACCAATAGTTGTTTTGAGGCCCATGTGTGGTGGATAGGGGGAAGTCTCACTTATCTTGGGGGTGTAAAGGCTTGATAGGAGGTTCTTGCGCCTCATGAGGGGATCGTTGTTGAAAGGGAGTTTTTTTATGTGGGAATTTGATATGAGGAAGAAGGGGATTGCTATGTGGAGAAGGAGAGAGTTGTGTTTTTTTGAGGTGTTTTTGGAGAATGTGTGTAGAGAGCCGAAACTTTGATCAGTGAGAATTCTTGTTGTGCGAAGAATTTGATAATGAAAACTTGAAGGATTTTTTCTTATAAAATTGTGTTTATTTGAACGTCTCTTTTGCTTGATTTGGAGTTGTGAGGGAGGAGTTATAAGCATGTGAGTGGAGGAGGGTCTACTGCTACCCATCAAAGAGGAGCGGAGATTCTGGCGACCACCACAGTTTGTGTTTTTATTTTCTTTCATTGAAACTTTCAGGCATTATAGAAGTTTTTTTTAGCTTTATATAGACACAAAAATCGAAGCATTTGAAGTTATAAATTAAAAATTATGAGTTGTTGAATGATAAGGAGTATGCTGCCTTTCAATTGAGAAGGCCGAGACTTTGATTGTTCATAACTTTTGGATAGTATATTGTATTGATTTGAGATTTGGAGGGATATTAGATTATCTTATTAGCTTTTCAAAATTCTATAGCACTTAGCATTTGGCCTTGTAGAACATCTGTGGTACTAGTTCGAAGGCAACTGTTATTTACAAAAGTTTCTTTTGAAACTAGTTGGGGTTTCTTCAAGTTCTTGGGTGAAGAAAGATTCYAAGACTTCAAGACTTTGGAGATTTGAAGACTTTTGGAGGAGTTGTGTGTGTTGTGGCTTGTGGTTCGACAGAGTTGTTTTATTTGTCATTCCCAGCCAGTTTTGGAGGCTAGTTGCAATTTTGATTTCTGCATTGTAAACCTGTTGCGAGCCGTGGTTATCCAGTAAGCGCTCCGTTTTGTGTTTGTGGCGACAAAGTGGGATTGATGGCCCACATGGTTGATTTTTTATATTGTTCTTACTGGTGAAAGGCGCCTCCTGGTCACCGTGGGTTTGAAATTTAGGATCCCATCATCCGGACGACAACTCGTGATTTGCTGTTCCATTTTACTTGTCCGAAAACTTGTTTCTTATTATATACCCTTACCTTGGCCCTTTACAGCCACTACAGGATAGGCCAACGGGGACGTGATTGAAGTTGAAGTCTGAAGATTGAAGATTGAAGACCGAAGACTCGACTGAACTCTTTAACGAACTATTCCCAGTTGCAGTCAGATACTTCGCGTATTCCCAAAGCGCGCTCCTCTCTACCCGACAGCGGTTAGCGGCATTCGGCTTATCATGCACTCAATTATTCTCTGGATGCTTTGGCTTGAACGCAACGTTGCTGCATTCAACGATAGGCATTGGCGCCTTGCTAAGCCACTTCAACGAATTTGGTTGGGGTTGATTGATTACGGTAGGTTGGAGTGGGAGGAGGTTAGCACGCTTCAAGTCAAGGATCCGGATAAAGGTAGTGTCGCCAGATCTAGATTTTTAAGCAGGTGGACCTGCAAGGACGTATTTGCGACTTTGTTTGATGGCTCACCTCGATGGGCTCTAGCAAGCCCACGCGCCGGCTTTGTGTTCCAACCACCTTAGGCGCTCCGCACCTTGGCCGGGTAGTTCCCGCTCGACTGTTGGCGCTCTGCTACTCTTTAGGTATGTTTGTTTCTGGTTACTTGCCCTCCCAGGCCGCATGCGGCTGGGCTCTTGTTCCTTTTTTCTCCTCTTTGCAGTAAAGTTTTCTTTGCTTGTGTCAAAAATATATATATGTATATATATATAATATAATATATATAATATAATATATATATATAATATTATATATATTATATTATATAGGTGTGGATGTGCTCATTTGTCAAGCCTGGGAGACTAATAAAGGCTTCCGCCCCCTTCCGCTGGCCCAATACAAGTGGACATCAGTTTTTTAATTCCTTTTTTTTGCACTAGTAAGGTGAAAGCATCCAAAACCTTTCATTTAAGAAATCACGCAATTTTTTCTAAAAATAATATTTTTGTAGAATTAGCTAGTGAAAATCATGAACATTAAAAAAAGAATAGATTTTTTGGATATTGTATGTAATTTCTATGATTTTTTGAAGTGGTGGCTCACTAGACCATTGGAACTGTCCTATAGGTGTTCCTAAATTTGAACACTATCAAAATCAACAATCAACAAACCAGAATTAAGTAAGTGTCATTCACATGTATTAGCAAATCACAATCAAATATTTGGAAGACACATTAACTACAGCTAGTGGACGCAATTAGGTGTAGTCTATTGTATAGGAATGGGAACATGATCGCTAATGGATAAATGGATGTTTCTACCTTAGAAACGAAATACCCGTCTAGTGCAGTATGACATTGTGGAACGAATAAGGCAAAGGTCTCCTCCATGCTAGGAAGGTATTCAGAAGCATACACCCAAAACCGCCACAAATTGGTATTGTGCCTAGAGAGTTATTATTACTAGGCTGGTCAAATTTTCATAATGTCTTGTTGGCAAATGAAAGGAGGTTTCAATAAACCAAAGAATGTGACATTTGGATACAACAATATGCAAAAGTCATGAAGGGTCGAAGTTTGATTCTAAAAATGATTCTTCCACCTACATACATAAATGATTTAGGAGATGTACGGTTTTGATGTATGTGTGAAGACGACGTGTTTAGATCAAGGGCTATTTTGGAGGTCCACCTAACTTAGGTTTTGCTAGATGCTTGGGGGGTCATTGCAAGAAACACCGGTCCTATTCTCCGTCACAAACAGTGATGCTCTCTTGTAATCTTCAATAACTTTTGAAGCTTAAATCCCATAAACTTGAAATTTTTATTGGAGATGCCTAACTTGATGATAATCATATCTTTTATTTTTCAAAACATTTTTAAAAAGAAATTTACATTTAAAAATCATTTTTGCTAATTTGTCACATTATGAGGTTTAGAGGTTTTCATTACATTCAGTACATTGTGAGTCACTAAATTTAATGATTTGGAGTTGAAATTTTCATGGTCTACTAACATAGTAGAAAAACCTAGACCTAACAAAGGGAATCTAAAAATTTACTATTTTATGTCCTCCACATGAGTGCAAACACTCTCCCATTGCGCGCAATTTCAAAACATTGATGATGGTTCTAAGTCCATTTTTTTGGTGAAATCCTCGGGTGGGACACTCTATGTATATTTTGTGCACCACGTGCGGCGAGGGGGTATTTTTTAGGGGGCTATTTACCTCCTATTGAAAATTAAAGTCATCTTTAACTACACTGGATAGTGAAATTAAGTTGCCCCTCACTAATTTCTCGACATGCCACACTATTTAAATATTTATGGCTAATGTACAAAAATATCCTACTTTTAAATTAGTAATTGGTGTATTTGGAACTCATGAACTTCCATGTGCACAAATAGAAGTATTTGTAGAAATATTTTTTGACTTTGATGCCTTTTACAATCACTTTCTTGGAGGAAGGCAACCTAATTACAAAGGCAACCTAATTTCACTATTGAGTGTAGCTAGACTCTCTTAATCTCCAAAATCAATTATATGTACCTAAGTATGTGGAAGAAACGCTTTTCGAACCAAGCTTTGACCCTTCATAACTTTTGCATATTGTATCCAAATGTCTCATTCTTTGGTGCATTCACTTTAGAACCTCCTTTCACTTGCCAACAAGAGAGTATGAAAATCTCATCAGACTAATAATAGTAACTGGCCGCAAGTGCCAATTTGTGGCGGTTTTGGAAGTACCCACTGAGTTTGGTTCATCATACGGAGTATATGCTAACGGTCCCAAGTGCTTCTGTACACGACGCTCGAAATCTCCAGCTGTGCCATATCCAAGTGGATCACCGCCTCGTTCACAAGTTGGAGACTTGGAGCTCTCCAAGTCTCCATGTGCCGAAGACTTGGCAACCAGGAGGATCCCCGCTCTCGAGGCGAGGCGGCGGCAGCAGTGGTCCTGGCGTGCGTAACTTCAGTGATGAGTTCCACGAGTGCAAGCAAGCAAGGTTGTCAAATCCTCATCATGGCACGGAGGACGGAATTGTTTTTCTATTCTTGGTGTTGTAACTTTGGTTCATTGCACGTGATGGAGGGAAGGAGGCTTTGCATTGACAAAACCCATCCTAGGGCATGTGGGAAATATTCAAAATGTTCATCTAGATTTCAGTTTGGAAGACAAGTTTTCAYATAGTCAACATCCAATGATGATTCACAATGATATATAAGGTAGGAGGTCCATATATGGCCCATTTAAGGGCTGATTTTTGGCAAGGTGTGATTGTTTGAAACAATTTTCAGTAAATTTTCCTTGAAAGACAAGTGGGATTGGCATCTAACCTAAGTCGTTTTATATTTTTTGGAGCTTTGTGGAATTAGTTATGAATTTTTGAAGTTGCAGAAAAGTGCATTTCAATGGGCTCTAAAACAGACCACCTCCTCAAATGTAGACGGCTTGTACATTGGAGAATGCAAAATGTACCTCGAGAGCATGTTCCATTTTAGAACCCACTCCATTTTAGGACCTCCTACCTTATACCCTAGAACTTCTAATAATGCTCACTCTCTTAACTAATAAAACTCTCCATAGTAATGTGTCAAAGAGCAAATGACCCTCTTTAATTCTTATAACCTCTTTGTAGTAATGCATTTGACACGTCTTGGTTGTGGCTTATTATAGGTTCTATTGTACTACGATCGTACACTAGGAATAGAATTCGTACACGAAAGAATATTTTTCAATTTTTGTAACGGACTTCTTTAGTGAAAGTTTGAGTAAGATTATACTCATATTGTTAAGTTGTGATAAGAAATGATCGCCTAYTTTCATACTTTTACTATTTAATTYAYACTASATTGTTTCACACTAGGAGATTTTCAATGTATTGCCCATGCAATTACACCAAAGTAAGTGTATGTAGTGAGTTGCATAGGTGGGATAGACAATTAGCCCTTCCTCCCTCAAAATCCCTTATTCATGTTGAAGCRAATTGTTGGAAGAAATGATGAGTTCCCTATTTTTTTTCTCCTTTTGCACACATAAAGACTTACAATCAATGGACATTTTTCGTTCCAAATGATAGTCATTGTGCAACTTTGGGGTTTTCACACTATACACTGCGTGGTCTAAAATCTACACATGTCCTACACTAAATGGTGAAATTAGGTTGCTTTTACAATTAGGTTGCTTTATCCTAAGAGAATTATTGGCTCTACAAGCCATCCAAGTCAACAAATATTTCTACAAATACTCCCATTTGTACACATGGAGGTTCATGAGTTCCAACTACACCAATAACTAATTCAAAAGTAGTACATTCTTGTACAATAACAATATATAAATATATAAATATATAAATATATAAATATATAAATATATAAATATATAAATATATAAATATATAAATATATAAATATATAAATATATGCAATAAAAACTGGTAGTTGTTACCGAGGTCATTACAGACTAGATTGGGCATGTGTGAAGTTGGACATGGGTTGATCRAAACCCTACAACAATAGCTATTTTTTGACATTGATAAGCATGTCTACAAGTTGATATGGATGCCCAAGGCAACACCATTCTACAAGTTTTAGACAAATTACACTTCAAGTCTAAAAATTATTCTTTCAATTGTAATGTTGTTTTTCATTGCTTGTGTATCATGGAAATTTATTCCAATACTTTCTCGATAGTAGGACCATATTGCACTAATTATTTGATAGTAGGACCATATTGCACTAATTATTCAGCCCATAATGGGATAAGGTAGATTACTTTAGCTACTTGTTTTGATTCAAGAGCTCGAGATCTACATTCCCTTTTTACTGCACAAAATAGAGAAATTAGGTTGCCCCCCCACTAATTTCTTGACATTCTACACTATATAAGTATATACTATTGGTACACTAGTTCCTCGCCTAGTTTTAGAGAGTTGCATCACTTGCATGCGTCTCCATGTGGACAGGTAATTTTTTTGGAGAAGGCAACCTAATTGTTAAAGCACCTAATTTCATTATTTTGTGTTTTCACTAAATAGTGAAATTAGGTTGCCTTCACAATTAGGTTGCCTTACCTCAATAATGTTACTCTACAAGCCATCAAAGTTAATAGATATTTCTACAAATACTTCTATTTGTACACATGGAGGTTCATGAGTTCCAAATACACCAATAACTAATTCAAAAGTAGTGCATTATTGTATAGTAACAATATTGTACAATGAGTGAAGGGTAACTTAATTTCACTATTTAGTGTAGCTAGTCAAGATCTTTGACAAATGTTCGGGAAGGACCAATGGCTAGTTCAAAGTTAGCTGGTGGAATAGGGAAAATAACCCACGTGCAATTTGGAATCATARGCAGAAAACCGGTGGAAAAATCTATAAAACTTCTATTTTAAATTTTTTTTTAAACAGAGGAAATAACCGGCTTCAAAAAAACAGGGCAATTTTTGAGAATTGAAGGAAAATAGCTGGAAACTGAATACTCAGAAAACTCCCCCGAAAGCTGTCCATGACGATAATGCACTTGCAGGATGCGCCAGTTGGGGTACACGTGATGGGCTTTCCAGAATTCCAGAGCTCCCGGCTAACGTCCTGTAAAGGAAAACTGCAAGAATTTCTGCGTCCACCCCCAAGCAAGCAAGCAAGGATTGCGGCAACAGCAGAATTTCTGGGCTCCTTTTTGCAGACCCGTGGAGGGACATGATCGGACCGTCACWTTAGTCGGAGCTGGCTTGTGCAGCAAAGTCTTCCGTGATATAATAACAAGTGTCGAAAGCAAGACAACAATGGCATTCTCTTTGTCGATTTCATACCAGTTGCGATGTTCCTCGTTGACTTCTTCCGGAATTGAAAACGCTCTTTTCATTTCGGCAATATATAAGAATTTTCCGGCGGATCCATAGTGAAGACAACAAAGAAGATCCTCACTCCTGAAGCATCAATTCGATAACTTTACTGTACAGTAATGTACTGCTGAGACATTATTGAGGAGAAGCTTACTCCTTTTTTATATTTGGCACTGATTGAAAAATCAGCTGTCAGGCAAGTGAGGAAGACTATCTAGAAAACTGGCTACGCCACCACGAAGGTTCAGTTAATTGGAAAATTTAGCTCTGCTTTTTGGCTAACCTAACAAATGTTACAGCAGAATCGAAGGGATTTGAGGGTGACGAGGGTGGGAAAACATGATTTTTCGACATCGGCAAAACAGGTGTACAGTTGTTCGTTGGCTTATACTCTCCGAATTCTAGGAATCAATATCAGAATGTTCTTTCCGGATTATTTTCTAGGTTTGTCACTGTTAAACACTTAAACCCTAACCGGGGTATATAACATTTTGGCATTCCGAGGATATGAACATTCCGACGTCTTTCTATTCAACACAATTGTTGAAGGAAACCAACCAATATTTGTGACATTGAGTTTCCTCGCCTGCTTGTTTTGTGTACTGTACAGCCCTGCGGGTTCAGGCAGGGACTTCAGGAAATACTGTTGTACTCTACCCTTTAAGCAATGGGCTTGCGCCTTCTCTCAAAGATTTATGCTTAATTGAGATCCGCCGGCATACATGGACGTGAATCGTTTATTTGGATTCCCGAAATGGTGCAAGTATTTCAGAGTTCAGAGAGTCAAAATTGTAACCCATAGATSTATGAAACGCATAGATCTCATAGTTCAGTCGGCCGACTTAATTAAATTGCATTGTACAATTGCACCTGAAATTAGTAATTTTAACGAATATAATGTTCGTTTGAAGTAAACCATCTTAACAGGAAATTTGGTTTCAGAAATCGGTTCAAGAAATTCCACCTCAAGAAAATTCTCTTGATACCATCACCAAATCTTCGATTACCCGCAAGTCTACCAACATGTAGAGTAACTAGTGCTGAATGATTACAGGAAAACAATAATTGACATTCACAGAACGAGTGGCAAGCAGTGATCCCAAGGTTCAAGAAAGMAGTATATAACAAATGTAACCCACATTCACTGATTATAAGGCGAAAATTCATAGAATGGAGCGCTTCTGTTCCTAATAATGCGACAACTTTTCTGCCATGTTCACAATTCGCGCACTCAGGAACATGAGTACATGAGTACCCTAAAACCTCTGCCACGCAACTAGATCGAAATCTAGGCATTTTAAGTTACATCCCTCGCGACTCCACCCAGCAAACAAGAACGTGTACGGATTTCACTTCCTCTGTTTCAGTAGGTTTGCTACAGACTCTGTCCTCACTGTGGAAGTATGGCACCTACTGCTCTTGTCTCGCATCCTTCAATTGTGGAACCTGCCAGAGTCTAATATTCGTTAAAAACTCTGGTGACACCTGTCGATTTTGCTGTTAGGAATGGTTGGAACTTGGAACATTTGCAGTACCTTATCGATAACATATCCTTCTGACCGTTTAGGTGGTGAGGCGGCTCTGCATCCACAGACGGAAGGAATGGTGAAGTGACTTACATGTGAGCATGTTTGAGGAGGCCGTTCCTGCGAAAGCCAGCTATGGCTACTGATTTCTAAAAAAGAGCGTTGGATAGCAGGAACTTGTTACTTTTACTAAGGTAGATTGCTCTTATAGCAACGATTTAAAAAAGCTGATTCCGTTCTCAGGGAAGCTATAAACTCCTTGAAACAACTTTCAGTAACATTACATGCGATATGAGGGGAGGGGAGGGCCGTTTAGGCCTTGCTCCCTGGCTGTTTCGGCAGTAAGGGAATGGCTGATTGCTGTCAAGGTTTCAATTACTAAAAACATTTCATATTTTTTGGATCTTTGTGGAATTAACTAAAATCTTTTGAAGTTGAAATGTAGTAGTCACTCAGAGCGATCTTTTCCATCTCCTGAAGATGAAAACTATGGATACATTGAAGAAAACAAAATATACCCCTATGACATGATCACTTTGGCACTTTCAGAGCAAATTAAACTACACTAAATAGTGAAAGTAGGTTGCCTTACTTCAAGAAGTAGTTACTCTACAACTCTACAAGCCATCAAAGATTCAAAAAGTCAACAAATACTTCTACAAATTCTTCCATTGGTACACATGGAGGTTCATGAGTTCCAATTGTCTAATTTGGGGGTCCGTCCTTTCAACTCCGAGACTCTCAATTTTTCCAAATTTGATCATCCAGAATAAATAACATGCCGCCGTGTTCCCCGAGATCTCCAAGTTCCCCGATCTCCCCGTTTTTTTCGGCACGCTCCCTGGAGACGCCCTCCAAACGGATCCCTCGAGACGCCCCCGAGGCCCCGACAGATCGGAGCCTGCATGGCTGGAGGGGGCGGTGCCGTACCGGATGCCGTCCTCTGTAACCCTTGAAACTCTCCTGCAAGGCTACAACTGAGTACGCCTCACCTGTCCGCCGTTCCCCAGTCCCTGGCTTTTGGCAAGATCGATATATTCTACACTGAATAGGGGTATTAAGGGGACCCAAGTCACCAAACAATTAATCAAGGGGACTTCCTGTAGAAAACTATAGATGTTCAAACATGATGTACATCCCCTGGACACTTTAACAGTAACATGTACAGCAAAATTTGATATAATTTGTATAGTGTGAAATGTTGATTAATTAGTGAGGGTCCCCTTAATACCCCTATTCAGTGTATATATCATACACGCGCGGCTCCAATTGCAAAAACAAAACAAAGCTCCTCCAGCACTAAACCTCCGTCACTCACTCACTGGCTCCGTCAAACCCTCACTCCTGTAGCTTATCACTGTACATATACACCACTTTAAATCTTTAATGTTTTTCATCGTAAAGGTACAAACTGCCAGTGAGGGAACCAATTATTTTTTGTTGTTGGTTCCACTACCAACATCGGATCCATCAAATTCCAATGCTGAGTTCAAGACTAATTGCACCGCAACGGCAGCAGGGTAGTCTACATACTACACTACTACAGCACCCACCCCGGCCAGTCATGCCAAAACTGATCGACGGACATTCGACAGTACTTTCATCCATCTCTGCACAACAACAGTTCTTAATTCTGTTAAATCTGTTGAAGTTCTTAATTCTCTTAATTCTCAATTAGTGAACTTAATTGTTAATTGTTGAACTTAATTGAACAACAACAGTTCTTAATTGTTAAACTTAATTGAACTTCAGTTGGGCGACACCTTATCAAACTGGAAGAGTGGAAGTAGGAGGGACCGGCATCCAAAACTCTTCTTTGAATTCTCATCACTCATTTGAGGAGACTGGGAGGCCCACTACGTCCTGTAAACCGGTAGACTTCAGTTGTACGTCGATGGACGCCGGCCGCATACRGGCGGTACTTTCATCGATCTCTGCACAATTTTAAGTTGGGCATACTATTATCTATGAACTGTATGAACGGAATCCCAAGCTCTGACTTTTCGAATTCTCAATACTAAATTTTAGGAGGACTGGCCGACTGGGAGAACCCCAACTGTAGATTTGTAGACTTGTAGTAATGATCGACTGAATGAACCGAACGCATGGAGCCATGGAGCCATGGAGCCATGGACTGGACGCATACGGTTGACGGAACTTAATTGATACACGAACTTACAGTAGTAGTAACTAGTAAGTTCCTGACTTTTTACGGAGTCCGCTTAAGTTAACGTGGAGAGCGAACATTTTCGGCGTCGTAGGACGCTAAAGGTCTCTGATTGCAAATATGAATTCAGAATTTGCTAAGAAAAATTTATGTGAAAAATAAAAAATTCCAGCGTTTTTACCCAGGATAATTCCAGCCTGTTGGACCCACTTCGAATGGAGGATTTAA